>SEYY01020188.1:110000-117500 GCA_009176605.1 Armadillidium nasatum
TAAAAGTAACGGAGTAACGGAACTTTCGTTACTTTTCCTTTCAAAGAAACGGAATTACTTTTTCCGACTAACTGAGTAACGGTAACGGAATTACTTTTTTTGAGTAGCGATGCCCACCTCTGTATATATATATATATATATATATATATATATATATATATATATATATATATATATATATATAATATATATATATATATATATATATATATAATATATATATATATATATATATTAATTAAATTGGGTATATCATCTCTAATGAAGGTCAAGTGTGACCTCTCTTATTCAAAATGTTAAATGCCCCTCCCCAACACGATATAAATGTCACGCTACGCCCTTGACTGGAAAGACTTGCGTGTTACGAAGAAGGAGACTGTCAGTCATGCAAATAAGGACAAATAAAATAGAATAGGATATTCAAGGAAGAGGTTGACTGCTTCAGGAAAGTGTCATGGACGACATGCCAATATCAAGGACACGCACACGCACACACAAACAGGCAGACGCAACCTCAAACATACATGCAACCGTTTATTTATTTTCTTCTCTCTCTCTCTCTCTCTCTTACATACACACACACAAACACAAACACACATTCTCTCACGCAATCTCTCTCCTCCTCATTTACTCTCTTAAATATACATATGTGTGTGTAGGTGTGTATGTGTGTGTGTGTTTTACTTACCACCAATACTAAAGTTTTCCCACTGGGCAAAATCGGGAATTTTTCGATAACGTTTGAGTTCAAGAAAACTTTTTTCAAAAATTTAAAAAATCTCAAATCAACATTTTTGAGTTTGTTGTTGGTCAGTTTTAATTCCGTTATTCTGAAATTAATAAAGAAATAATAATAATAATAATAATAATAATAATAATAATAATAATAATAATAATAATAATAATAATAATAATAATCTAAAATAAATAATAATAATAATAATAATAATAATAATTCACACTAAAGTATTTAAAGTGAAAAATTCTGAAAATTCAATCCTGCTCTGAATTTTCCTCACCCTACGCCCACTTAATGATAGTAGGGGGAGGGAGGGGGAGGGAAGGAGAGGTTAGAACTCCGAAATTTTAAGTCCAGTTCTGAAATAATTATTCACCCACACCTCAAACACTTACATCAAAAGTAATGTCATGAAACGTGACGTCATATCCTGATATCATAAAAATGGCAAACTTATTTATAATAAATAAATAGATTAAACACACACACACACACACACACACACACACGCTAACATCAATACTAAAACAAATAACCATTATTAAAAGTTATTTCAAAATACCTGGATAAGTTTTTGTTTTCTGATGGAATGGATTGGATGTTGTTCCAACTTAGGTCCAAAATCTTCAAGTGAGGAAGTGCCAAGAAATGAGAAGGAAAAGTCTGAAGATTTTTATGGCACAGTCTGATAGACTAAGGGGAAAAAAATCGTTATTATATATATATATATATATTATATATATATATATATATATATATATATATATATATATATATATATATATATATATATATATATATATATATATAATATATATATATATATATATATATATATATATATATATATATATATTAGAGGTGGACCGGATATCCGCATCCGCATCCGCAACTGCGGATATCCGCATCATTTTTCCAATATCCGCATCCGCGGATATCCGCAATTGGATATCCGCAACCGCATCCGCATTCGCGGATAGTAAAAAAATATAAAAAAGCACTTTCTCTGGCAAGAGTGAAAAATGTAGATTGCTTTGCACACCAAACTCAGATAGTAGTTAAAAATTCCATTATGAGTCAAAAATGTGCATCCGATTTAATAACCAAATGTAGGTTAATTGTTACGCATTTCAATCACTCCGTTGTAGCCCAAAATGAGCTGAAGAAAATACAAACAAGATTAAATGTTCGTCCACTTTCTGTCATGCAAGATATTCAAACACGCTGGAATAGTAATTTGCATATGCTTGAGAGGATGAGCGAAATTAATGAGGCCATTTGCCTTTATGCTTCAAGCAGCACAAAAATAAAGCCTCTTAACAGCTGACGAAAATGACATTTTAAATAATTGTATTAATATACTTAAGCCTTTTGAAGAATTAACAAAGACTATAAGTTCAGCTGAATCATGTTTCTCAGATGTGATACCACTTGTTTCAACATTGAAAGTTGTGTTAACAAATGTTATTAAGTCTAAGGGAGTTTCAAGGATGACTGAAACATTAATGAAGGAGGTGAACGACATATTTGAAAACCTGGAAAATGATGATGCTTATACTCGTACAATTGCAACCTTTTTAGATCCGAAGTACAAAACAAAATTTTTTAAACCACTTGTTTCTCAGAATGTTAAAATCAAATTAGGATGCTTATGCGATGAGATGATAGAAACAGCTAAAATAACGCCTTTTTCAAGAAAAAGCAAAAGCTCTCAGATGCAAATGAAACAAAATCTGTTAGCTTAAGCATTGCTAAATCAATGAAAGATCTTCTAGCTTTCAGTAGAGATGAAGAATCACAGTCAGAAGTGTCAAAGGATACAATATCGATTATTGAAAATTATCTAAAACTCCACGTTTGGAGGCAGATAAAGACCAACTGGTTTGGTGGAGAGATAATTGCAAAAGTTTCCCTTTTCTTGCTGAGCTGGCAAGGACTTATTTAGCATGTCCTTCAACTAGTGTTGCTAGTGAGCGTCTTTTCAGTGGAGCAGGCCTCATTTACGACGAAAAGCGAACCAAACTTTTCACCTGAAAGAACCCAAAAGCTTTATTTCTAAAAAATAACTTACCAATTATTAACTTCAAATGGAATATGTGAAACTGTGAAAGAAGTGTGAAGGTAATATTGAATTACTGGCTATATATATATATATATATATATATATATATATATATATATATATATATATATATATATATATATATATATATATATATATATATATATATTATATATATATATATACCTTTTTCCAAGTGGGTGGAGGTTGGGGAAGAGGTTGGTGGGGTGTTCAAGAGTTGGGTCCCCGTCCCACACCCTGGTAACAAAGATTCTGGATATTATATTTAAAATTCCAAGAATCTATGGCAAAAACTCTTAAAAAATTAAACTATCCGCATCCGCATCCGCATCTGCGGATATCCGCAATTGAATATCCGCAACCGCATCCGCATCCGCGGATAGTAAAAAATTACTATCCGGTCCACCTCTAATATATATATATATATATATATATATATATATATATATATATATATATATATATATATATATATATTATATATATATATATATATATATATATATCAGTTCCAGTGCCACCTAAGAGGAGCCGATGACCCATTAGGTCATCTGAGTGGTCACGAGATGAGTCTGGAAGAATATATTCACATTGACACTGTTTCTATGGCAACGCATCACTCATCTGTCAACATTATCATCTTAAATAAGGGTTGCCATGGAAACACTGATATATATGTCTTATCTTAAAATTCGTTAAGAACGTGAAATACAAGTTGGCCGAAGTGTTTATTGCATTTGTCACATTTGATGTAATCGATGTGATTGGAATTTTTTTAAATATTTATTTCTTCATTCAAATGTTACTGTACAACTTAATTTTTTTTTTTTTTTAAATTTTATTTAAAAATATTTTAGTTTTTACAATCTGTTTAACCACGAGTTTTAAGTCATTTTTAGTCACTCTACACTAATATTTTAATTAGTCACTCACTAACAAAAACAAAATTCCTGTATTTTAAATTCCCCAACACCCTGAAACAGTCTTCTGAAACCAATGTTCCTGCCACTATTCAGCAATATAACTTCTATCTCTCTTTATAATAAAAAGTTTGTAAGTTTTTATTTGCTTTCCCAGAGAAATGTATATATTTCTCTTCACATACCAAGAAATGTTGCATACATTTAAACACTACGTCTTTCAAAACATACAATATTTAATTAATTTTAAATACTGATTTATTTTTACTCAAAAATTTCAAATAATATATATTTAAAAAAAAGCATGTTTCGATCATAACTTCAACAAAACGCTTCCCGCGAACAAAAATTTTTTATGGATCTGGCACCAGTAATTTAGGTTTTCCTCTATTTGATGGAAAGTACTTCAAAAATTAAATTTAATTACAGTAAAAAGGTTAAATGTGCAGTTGAATACTGAGAGAGAGAGAGAGAGAGAGAGAGAGAGAGAGAGAGAGAGAGAGAGAGAGAGAGAGAGAGAGAGAGAGAGAGAGAGAGTCAGGACCATCAGGAGTTTGTGAAAATATCCTCTCATAAGATTAATTTTTGCACTATAACAGGACTTTACCATTTTTTGGCACTGTTTTAGTTAGTAATTCTCATTAGCTGGAAATCATTTTTAACTCGCTAAAGAAGTTCTTTTTAAAAACAAAAGTTTTGAAAGACTGGTTTTGCCTCTCCGAAGCAAACGTAAAAGTAATTTATCTTCAAATTTCGCTACACCGTGAAGAAAATTTACTATAACAGGACTCATGGAACATAGTTCATGGAATCTTGAAACCAAAACACACAGCTAATATTAATGTCTATGTTAAAATTAAAGCGCAATATATATATTATATATATATATATATTATATAATATATATATATATATATATATATATATATATATATATATATATATATATATATATATATATATTATTATATATATATATATATAATATAAAAAAAAAAAAAAAAAAAAAAAAAAAAAAAAAAAAAAAAAGAGAGAGAGAGAGAGAGAGAGAGAAAGAGAGAGAGAGAGAGAGAGAAAGAGGGAAAGAGAAAGAGATAGTTTAAACGATAATCAAAATTATATACTTTATACGAAATGTTAATGTTAAATAACCTTACCTTATGACAGCGATGGTCAATATGCTGTAAATTTTGAACGCTTTTTGACGCTTCTTCTCCATCCGAATCACTGGAGTCTGTATCAGATTGGAAGAGAAACTGTGAAGCAGCTTTTCGTATGTCATTCACATTAGTACGATTTGAAATTTGCGCAGTATTTAATGGGAGGGATCGATACAGTTTGGATCTAGTGAAATTTAGATTCGATTTATTTCTTTGACTCGAGTTCTGATACTTGGATGTAATACTTGAGCTGTACTTCTCAGACTCTTTTGATTGAGCTTTATGTTCATGGGAAAATGCTTTATTAATATCTTTTAAAGAATTTGTCTTACGCAATGAGTTTATTTGTGTATCATCATCAGATGAATAATCAGTTGGTTTTTGGATATTAATTCTAGACTTGGCATTTGAGTGTATTTTTAAGTTACTGTCTAATTTGCGTAACAGATGCTGTGGTAATAAAGGTGGAGGTGGTACAGACGAAGGTGTACGTTTGTTATCTGTCTTCGAAGAGACTAAACCTTCAGTAGAGTTTAAAGTTAATTCCTTTTTGGTTTCTTTAACATAATCTTTCGAAATATTTTCATTTGAAGAGTTTTTTATTTTTTGAATACGTTCTTTTAATTTATTATTCAGTTCTTTTGTAAATAAATCCCAAGCTATTTTATCTTTTTCACACTTATTATTAACACGTAAAGGTTTTTTATCACGTCCACTCGGTGGTTTAAATTTAATTCCGCTTTTAACGTCATTTCCATCATTGTTAAAGTCTTCATTTTCTTGTTCTTTATTAAATTCATTTTCTGTTCTTCCGCCATTTTCTTTTTCAATCACAAAATGTTCGTTAAAAATATCACTTGTAGTTTCAATAAGATTATCGGAAGACGTTTCTTCGTCTTTTTCTTCAAATTGTTTTAAAATTTCTCGAAGTCCAAATTTTGTGTCTTTTACATGTTTCGATGTAAAAGATTTAGTTCGAATTTTTTCTCTATTACCAGAATTCATTGTTTACATTTTTGGTAGGCCAATTTCTACTCCCATTTTTTCCTATTCTAGGAATAAGATAGGCTTTCTTCAACTCCTATTTATTCAGGAGTCATATAATTGCCAAACATTTCTCAAAACCATATTTACTATGCATCATTATAACGTTTTCAATATAAACATCAAAATTTTGCTTTCGTTTTCTGCAAAGTTGGCAACTCTGACGAGAACCGAACAGAAGCAAACGCACCTGTTGGCAACTCTGACGAGAACCGAGCAGAAGCTACGTACCTGTATTATGAAGAAAATGTAATATGCAAAGGTTATTACTGAAAACCTTTAAAATAAAAAGATTTAGAAATGAAAATCAATAATAACATGAAAAAGTAATACGACATAATCATCTATATATTAATAACCATCATTATAATCATCTATATATTAATAATCATCAATACAACCCTAATCATCCTTATAGTCACAATCATAATCATTATAATCATCATTACAATCATCATTATCATTTTCAATTTCATCATCATTTTCATTATCATTTTCAGGAAGGGTATCTACCCTATCAGTGGGATTTCCATCCATCATTCTCCTTCAAGTACAAAAAAACTCGAAAATAAGTTCACTTTCATTTTAATTAAAGCTAAAATTCTTTCTTTAAAAAATTCTTTTTTTATCCATGTGTTTTTATATGTAACATCTTTTTCACTTTTTAATACACTTCAGGCATCTTCCCCGAAGACATTCGCAAACTTGTTATATATATATATATATATATATATATAGTATATATATATAATAATATATATAATATATATAATAATTATATATATATATATATATATATAATATAATTTAATTTTGGATAAACTGCAAGTGGAATCTTTTTATATAAATAAATAAATTATTTATTTATAATTTTATAAATTATAAAAATTTGCACTGCGGTTATACTCAGGATTGAAACCTGGTCCATGTTGACGCTACGCCCAAGTTGTGGTCGGGGAATATTGAAGGGACTTTTCACTAGCGAATGTCAGTAGAAGTTCTGATTATTTCCTTTTGAACCATCATGAGTAGTGGTCAACAACGGACTTAATCTTTTGGGCCCGGGTTCGATTCCTCGAACTATAACATCATTAGCAGTTATAAAAGATTATATATATATATATATATATATAATATATATAATATATATATATATATATATATAGATATATATATATATATATATAAGAAACTGATGCTAAGATTATTCAAATTTTCAGCTCATTTTGTCAAATTTGGGTCCAAATAATTTTCAAAGCGTTATAGACTCAGAAAAATGTTCGAAATCAACTCATAACTTCGGATAAAAAATACATATACCCTGAAAATTTCAGCTCAATCAGTCAAATAATAATAAAAAAAATATTCAAACAAAATATAAGAAAATTAAGATTTTCTTATTGTTTTTCAATTTTTCTTTTTTGTTTCTGTTTCTTTTGACCGCTCCTTTTCTGCTAGGGAATGTTCATCTTTGTGTTTTGATTTTAGTTGCCCCCATAAAGATTTGGTTGAAAAATTTTTACTTGTGGCACCCGGAGGTCCTCTTCTAATTTT
>SEYY01020189.1:0-5000 GCA_009176605.1 Armadillidium nasatum
CTTCGATAGAGTCTGGCACAAAGCTTTGATTTCCAAACTTCCCTCTTTCGGTATCTATCCTTCTTTCTGTGGCCTTCTCTCTGATTTCCTTTCTGGTCGTTCTATAGCAGCTGTTGTAGACGGCCACCGTTCATCCTTTAAATCTATTAATAGTGGTGTTCCTCAAGGTTCTGTCCTATCCCCAGCACTTTTTCTGTTTTTCATTAATGGCTTCTATCTGTTACTTCATCTCCTATTTACTCCTATGCCGATGACTTCACTCTACATTATTCCTTTCAATTTGAAAGGCGCCTCCCAGCAGCAGTTAATAAATGCAGAGAAAAAATTATCGTTTTCAACCCCTCACAAACTGAATTTCTCCATCTATCTACTCGACACAATCTTCCATACAACTATGACATCTTTTTCGAAAACACACAACTCAAACCTTCATCTGTCCTTAATATTCTTGGTGTTTCTTTTTCTCGTGATCTTTCTTGGAAATATCACATTACTTCTCTCTCTAAACAAGCTTCTAAGAGGTTGGGTGTTCTAAGCAGTGGAGTCTAGGAATTTTCGTCATTTCAAGTCTTCTGCTCTCACTAATTCTCTCCATTCTTTTTCTACTCGTCGAATTGTTGAGTCACTCTCTCTATACTATCGCTATTACAATGAACACTGCTCTTCTGAACTCTCTGTCGCATACCTCCTCCACTGAGAAGGGCTCGTGCGACACGCCTTTCTACACGCTCTCATCCTTTCTTCTAAATACAAATAATCTTTTATAAGTTTGTTTGATGAAAGTGTCTTCGTGATCTCTCAAAGAGTGATTTCAAAGAAAGAAATGTTAAGAGTATTAAAGGTAGAAATTTTGAGTTGAGAGTTTTAGAAGAAATTGTCTATATAGTTATGAGGAAAGTAAAGGAATTGAGTTTTTGAAGTATTGAAAACAAAGAAAAGGACCGAAAATAGATGTACCAAAGAAAATGTGAGAATCATTATCATCAACTAATTGGAGCTACCAATGCACTATACCAGGCTCATCATAAAAGGAAATATGATATTAAATATTTCAACCTTTTTACAATTTACCTACGCATCCCTCAAACCTAAGATACAACAATTACAATAATGTTTAATGCCGTTTTATCCTTTATCACGAAACACCCATTCTTACTCACTGCTACCACACGTACACAAAACTACATTCAAGGACTAAAAATAGAGTCTCACGTCCAATAGGGTATTAGACACTTCATCAAAATCTTCATTAACTCCTTTCATCAACAAGAGACATTTTTCCATCCACAAATAAACTTAATAAACAACAACATTTTCGCTTTGAATTCCAAAAGATACTTTATTTTACATAAGACGCCCTCTTTACCTTCCCATCTCACATCCATTACACACACACTCATCAAACGGAATATTTATATATTAACAAACAATCTCACAAAAAGGAATTGTTTATTGAAACAATCACCCTCACCTTAGCAGAATTTATAAGATCCACTATAAATTATATCTTTTCACCCCTTCGGATATCACACTAAACAAATACATACAAACAATCATCACACAAAATTTCCTGGAGGAAACTATCTCAAGCAAAAACATACCCCCACTACACATCTAACTCCCACAACTCAAATCACGCGCGCTGGACTATTATCGGGGCCAGCACCAAAACTTACCATCACACAAACAAAGAATTAACCAAGACCAAAATACATCATACACGCGTATAGATACTCCCTAGATACGGACACTACAGACAACTTCCTCCAGAGGTGTTACATTCTAACCAAACACTTCGAAATCTTATCTCTGGGCGTTCTACCATAGTATACTATGGTTCTACCGCTTCAGCTTTCGGATGAAACAAACTTCTTATGTGCCTCTTGGTACCAAACTAACTACACGAACATGGTTAAAAAAAAATTTAAAAAATTACGGTATATATATATATATATATATATATATATATTATAATATATATATATATATATATATATATATATATATATATATATATATATATTATATATATTATATGGGTGTGTGTGCGCATGTGTGTGTGTGTGTGTTTGTCTCTTTATCCATCTGTCTGTTGTCAGTTTATCAGTTTTCTTCCCTATGTTTGTCTGTCATCTGTCTTTCAGTTGTCTTTTTCTAATATTCGTCTTTAGTTTCTTTCAATGCTAGTCTGTTTGTCTATCTCTTCCTTCATATATATATATATATATATATATATATATATATATATATAATATATATATATATATATATATATATATTATATATATATATATATATATATATATATATATATATATATATATATATATATATATATATATATATATTATATATATATATATATATATATATATATATATATATATATATATATATATATATATATATATATATATATATATATATATATAAGATGAAACAGTTCGGGTGAAATGAATACCTTTCAAAGGAGGCGAAAAAAAAAGGAAGATTTAATATTAAATGAAGGGTCGTAATTAAAAGAAGCCAAAAGGTATTTAAAAGGCGTCAAATAACATTCCAAGAGCAAAGATTGGAAACCAAATATCTTCCTTCCTCTTCCCCTTCATTAAGCAATATATATATATATATATATATATATATATATATATATATATATATATATATATATATATATATATATATATATATATATATATATATATATGTGTGTGTGTGTGTGTGTGTGTGTGTGTATGCTGGTGTTGGTGTTGGTGTTGGTGTTGGTGTTGGTGTTGGTGTTGGTTTGGTTATGTGCGAGTTTTAGTTAGAGCTTTTAAATTGAATATACTCCTCCATGAAAGAGAAAATCAAAGGTATTTTTCTGCAGAGAAATTGAATAGATAAAATAAGATCCCCAGAGAATGTGGTTGAAATAATCGCATTAGGTTGAAGGCTGAGAGTAAAAACAACTTTCAGTCTTTAGTATGTTAGGTTCATTCCCAAGACTATCAGTGAAACCAGTAGTGAACTGCACTAACTTTTATCGATAAAGAAACGGTAGCAAGATAATCTAGTTATATCTCAATACTTAGGAAACAAAAATTAATGGTGGGAAAGATTGAAATTATGAAGAGCAATACCATAAGTATACAGAAAATATACTCTCTGCTATGAAGTTTTGATAGCAAATGAGTTCGGAGAAGTTAAAGAGGTCAGAAAATACGTAAATAGCATAAATGAATTTAGCAATTGATTGATAATATAACTGCAAAGTAATAAGGTAGCAAAATCCAAAGACTCGTAATAAGGATCATGATAATAGTCAACGTTAAATCGCAATTACCAACAGTTTCCTCCTCATTTACATTAAAATTGTGAACAGAGTCGATGAAAACAAGAGCAGGGTAGGATTGCTATTAGAATGGTCAAATACTTTAGTTTTAGTCAGTAACAGGAGTGGAAGTCTACAGGAAGAGAGATGATACTTAGTACAGAGGAAATTAGAATAGGAACTGCGAATGTTGCAATAATTAATAAGGAAGGATGGTCGTGAATAGGAACAAAGAGGCAATTCTTTTGTGGTACTAACCACACCATCAGAACCAGCTAACCCATTTGCGATGATGTGGGAGGGAGGAAGGGCAGATGATCGTTTGTGTTTGGATGCGAATTTACATGATATTTAACTATCATGATTTTATATTATAAATAATTTGTGTACAAGTGTTTAAGGAGTAATACTTAGGAGCGGATTTCTATGAGGGATACCTGAAAGCACTGCAAGTTCAGTGTCAAATATACGCAGGATACAACCTCTGTGTCAATCAGATACTAAAAAGAAGGAAAATTGGGAACTCTCTCAACACTTTCATTTTTATCCTATCGCTTTAACTTACATTCTTTCAAACGTTTCAGAATCGATCCTGAATTCAAAAATTTGTAACAATTCAATTCTTCTAATCTTATCTCTGACAGCCAGTATGGTTTTCCTAATGATACTCTTCAGGTGATCTTCTTTCCCTTCTCTCTGACTCTTGGTCCTTTTCCCTTCAATATTTCCTTGAAATTTTTGCTGTAGCGATAAAAATGTCGAAAGAATTCATTTGAGTTTGGCAAAAAGTTTTCATTCTTAAACTTCTCTCTTACAGTATTTATTCTTCTCTCGATAACATTTCTAATCGTTCTAAATCACTGTTCAACATTTAAATCTATTTCATTGGAAGCACTGTTCTTCAAAGTTCTGTTCTATCTCTACCTCTTATCTACTATTCCCCAATGACCTTCAATCATTCTGTTTTACTTCATTACCAATATACTCTTCTTACTGGTTTGATTTTCAAAGGCATCCCAGATACCCATTGCTAATAAAAGATCATTGTTCTTGGACCATGGAATCGCTGATTTTTCTCATATTTTTAATTGGGGAATAAAAAACATGGTTGTTTTCAATACCTCAAAAAATTATTCCATCATATATATTTTTAACAAAATCTCACATACAACTATAACATCTTTTTTGAAAAGACTCAGCTCAAGCATTCTAATGTTCATAATCTTAATAGATAAAATTAAGTTCTCATTTTTTTCCCCACTAAACAAACTTCTAAAAGGTTTGGTGATCGGAAGCACCTTCAGAAGTTCATCTGAACTCCTTTCTCTTTATACTAATACAAAATATTAATACTAATAGTAATATTAATACAATACTAATATTAACAATAATAATAATAATAATAATAATAATAATAATAATAATAATAATAATAATAATAATGAAATAATAATAATAATAATAATAATAATAATAATAATAATAATAATAATAATAATAATAATAATAATAATAATAATAATAATAATAATAATATAATAATCTACCCTGCATAATTGACTGAATTCATAGGATCGAAGCATTTTATTGATTTCTTACGATGATAATAAACAGCTGTTGATTGTAAGCAGTTAAAGTATGTGATCAAAAACAATTCTAATAATTTATCGCATTTTTATTAAAATCA
>SEYY01020189.1:12500-17500 GCA_009176605.1 Armadillidium nasatum
TTAGATAAGAATCGATAATTAACACTTTTCTCAATACAAATAACACATTGATAAAAAAAAAAAAAAAAAATGAAATAAAAAAAATTAAAAAAAAAAAAAAAATTAAAAATTTAGTGGTAAACAAGGATGCAGTGATGAGTGGTTAAATAGAGGAGTTATATTTAAATTATTTTATTAAGATAATGAAGGCGTTGTTTTACAGTAATTACTACGCGACTTATGGGCTCCTTCACAGCTGATAGACGACGCCTGTTTGACTCCATGAAGTTTGCATATATATTATATATATATATATATATATATATATATATATATATATATATATATATATATATTATATATATATATATATATATATATATATATATATATATATATATATATATATATATATATATATATATATATATATATATATATATATATATATATATATAAGTAGTAAGGGGCGCTTTCGACAGGTGCCAGATTTAGCTACTTTTCAAAAAATCTGGCAACCTGTCTCTAACGGTCTTTTCTGCATTTGCGTGCAATCCTGCATTCTCAGGGACCTTCCTGACATTTTCTTTGTCGGTTCACGGACCCCTGGACCCCCGGATTCGAGCCAAATTCAGCAGGACTGAACCGCAAAGAAAATGGTCAGGAAAAGAGAGTGAGGTGAACGCAGCGATTTTGCAAACTCAGGCAACTTCCTGATACCATTTTTGGGGGTTCACGGGGCCCGCGGGGGCCCCTTCCCCAGACTTGAGGCCAATTTCAATGGGTTGAACCCCCAAAAATGGTGTCAGGAAAGAGCGTGAGGTCAATTTGAGCGGAGTGATTTGCATTGCAAATCAAAATCCCGTTTTGGATTAGGTTGCCAGATTTTTTGAAAAGTAGCTAAATCTGGCATCTGCCGAAAGCGCCCCCTAAGTATATATATAATATATATAATATATATATATATATATATATATATATATATATATATATATATATATATATATATATATATATATATATATATATATATATATATATATTATATATATAATATATATATATATTATATATATATATATATATATATATATATATATATATATATATATATATATATATATATATATATATATATATATATATATATATATATATATATATATATATATATATATATATATATATATATATATATATATATATATATATATATATATATATATATATATATATATATATATATATATATATATATATATATATATATATATATATATATATATATATAATATATATATATATATATATATATATATATATATATATATATATATATATATATATATATATATATATATATATAATATATATATATATATATATATATATATATATATCATGAAAGATGAAAAATAGAAAGAAAGGATGCCTTTGATGAGACTTTGTAAGGGAACCAAAGAGGGTGTCACTCTTGCCAAGCAGATGTCAGTACCATACGCCTAAATGCTTTGGAATACACTGATATATATATATATATATATATATATATATATATATATATATATATATATATATATATATATATATATATATATATATATATATATATATATATATATATATATATATATATATATATATGTCTATTATTAATATTATTATTATTATTAACATTGTTCTTTTTTTGGAGGGGAGTTATCTAGGAAGTTCCTCAAGGATCAGAAGAAGGATCGAACCAGAGACTTTCACTCCACTTTTTGAGCCACAGTTGGGGCAACGTAATAATGAAAGAGTAAAATAAAGTAAAAAAGAAAATAGAGCAATAACAATAAAAGTAATAATAATAATGATAATAATAATAATATTAATTATTTATAATAATAATAAATAAAAATTATAATAATTTTGATAATTAATAATAATAATAATAATAATAATAATAATAATAATAATAATAATAATAAATAATAATAATAATAATAATAATAATAATAATAATAATAATAATAATAATAATAATAATAATAATAATAATAATAATAATAATAATAATAATAATAATAATAATAATAATAATAATAATAATAATAATAATAATAATAATAATAATAAATGTATTATTTTGTCCTTTTACATTCTGCTATTCTAGAAGCACAATTCCTTTCTTATTTTCTGACATTATAATTTTTTCTCGATAACCTTCAACCAAATTTTCTTTTCTTTATCCAACAATTTTTTTCATATCTTTATGTATTTAGCTCCCTCTCCCTCCCTTTCTCATTTACTGTTTCTCTCCCTCCCTCCTCTCTCCCTTTCTCCCTTACTGCCTCCCTCCCTCCCTTACGCAATCTTCATTTTTTTTGGCTCTCGTAGCCTACTATTCTTTACTTCTGACTTGACCCTTTATTGGATTTTTCTTCTTCCCCTTCATTATCTTTTTTTATCTTGTCATTCTTCTGACCTCTCCCTTCCTCTTATTTTTTTTCTCATATTTGCTGAAATTCCTCTATACCTTATTTCATTCATTATATATATATATATATATATATATATATATATATATATATATATATATATATATATATATATATATATATATATATATATATATATATATATATATATATATATATATATATATATATATATATATATATATATATATATATATATATATCTTTAAAACTCATTTTTTTGTGATAAGGACAAGGCCTACGTGAGACCACCAGAGATAGGAAAGGTCAAGTGTATTATCAATTAATCAATGTATGCATAAACTGATACACAACTTTTAAAATAAAAGAAAGAATAGTATTATATATTTTGTCAGTTGAGTATATATGTAAGAATATGCATAGCGGTTATGTGTGAGGTCAGAAAACTGAACAAAGGATGGATGAGACGATGTAGGTAGATGAGTCGCATAAGACCCCCTTAAAGAAGGTTGTATGTAATGGTCGGAAAATTGTGTCTATTGAATTAGCAATAGTATGAAGAAAAATAATGCAAGAGTTTGAAGACAAGAAAGAAATTGGAGAGAAGTAGTGAGAGCTGAAAGAATTGAAAGAAATTGGACAATTAGAGAGAGCAGAAAAATTGAAAAATAGCAGCCTTGAACTGCAACACTTTCAAGAAGGGCTGTGTGAGTGAAACTACCATAAAGGCATGCATAATCCTTACACTAATTGATTACTGAATACAGAGCAAGAAAATGTGAAGAAATTTTTCATAATTATAACGGTAAATAAATATTAATTAATATATAATTTTCCCCTTTTTTGTGGACACAATGCTGGCACCTCTTCGTCCATTGTCCTGTATACAAAACACCAAATATGTATTTGTGTATGTGTAAGTATGTGTATAGATACTTTTGAAATATTGAATAAGTCTCTGTTTCTTATAAATTGGACATGAAAACTCTGTTTTAGAAGGTTTATAATTATGAAATTTCAAAGACTAAAAATATTTTGAAATTCAAAATATATTTATTTCTCAAAAAATCTTTTAAATTAAATGGGCGCTCTCACAGCTTTGACACAAAAGCTAACGTTTATATATAGAAGATTACCTCTACAATCTCTGTGATTAAAACGGTGACAACATTGGATAAAACAATATATCCAATTATATAAGGAGTTATGTAAAAGAAAAAAAAGAAAGCAAAACATAAAATATATATATATATATATATATATATATATATATATATATATATATATATATATATATATATATATATATATATATATATATATATATATATATATATATATATATATATATATATATATATCACTAATAATTACAGTATTAGTATTTTAAATTTCAAGTGTTTCTATTAATAAAAGAATACCTTTATATTAAATGGAAATAATTATTAGAGTAAGGGTAAAAATATTTCCATCTTGTATGTAAATGATAATGCATGTATATACATACATGTAAATACAAACCCAATTCTACGTACATGTGTATTATTTGATTTACAGGGACATGGAGAGTTATATTTAGAACATTAAAAGGAATATAGAGCAAGTATGAGAAAGTAATTGGGAGCAATTTTTAGAGAAAGGAAGAGTGACATCTGGGATAAACGGCTAAGGCTCAAATGGGAAAAGAAATAGATTTGATTGGTGAAGGTCACTGGTTCGGTCCATGGTGCAACAAAGTATTTGAGAGCAATTTTTAGAGAAAGGAAGAGTAACAGCTGGGATAAACGGATATGGCTCAAATGGAAGAGAAGTAGATTTGATTGGTGAAGGTCACTGGTTCGGTCCATGGTGCAAAGTCTTGAAAGCAACAACTGAGTGAGCTCCCCTCCCCCCCTTGTAGAAGAATGCCCTAAGTTTAAATAAAAATAATTAAAGAACCTAACGAAGTCTAACCAAATATAAAAAAATAGATAATACATAATAATAAATAATAATATATAATAACTAAATTATATAAAATAATATAATAAAATTATAAAATTGTTAATATAATAATATATGAAATAAAATATTAAAATAATAATATAAAAAAAAAAAAAAAAAAAAAAAAAAAAAAAAAAAAAAAAAAAAAAAATAATAATAATAATAATAATAATAATAATAATAATAATAATAATAATAATAATAATAATAATAATAATAAAAAAAATAATAATAAAAAAAATAATAAAATAAATATTCTATAATTATTTTTATATTAGTTCTACAAAACGGACAAAAAATATGCTTACATCTATAATTCTTGTTTTTAGCTAATCGGATTAGCATGAGATAGTTATAGGTTTAATGAGTTTTTAATAATATTGTCCGGTTTACTAAGCCTGACCACACATTAAGTCAATTCGTAGCCTTGTATGACAGGTGTTCCAACTCTTTTAATTAGTTTATTATTATTATTATTATTATTATTATTATTATTATTATTATTATTATTATTATTATTATTATTATTATTATTATTATTATTGTGGAAAACATATTTATATTTCTTTTCCTCATACAAACGCTAAGCACATGAACACA
>SEYY01020189.1:30000-35000 GCA_009176605.1 Armadillidium nasatum
CTTTCTCGTATTTAAAATTGAAACAAAGTAAACATGGTCGCTTTCAATACCTCAAAAACTCAGTTCCTCCATCTTTCTACTCTACACAATCTGCAAATAAATAATTATATATGTAAATATATATAATATATATATATATATATATATATATATATATATATATATATATATATATATATATATATATATATATATATATATATATATATATATATATATATATATATATATATATATATATATATATATATATATATGTATATGTAGTAGAGAGAGAGAGAATTTTACCTATTACCAAAAGCGTTAATTCGGTTTTAGTGTGTAAATATTTATAATTTTTGGGTAAACACATTTAATGAGATATTATAATTGGCTCAATCAAGCCAAAAAGTTTATTCATTTTTGTTCCATTTTTTTCTCGATAAAATCCTAAATTATTATATATATATATATATATATATATATATATATATATATATATTATATATATATATATAATATATATATATATATATATATATATATATATATATATATATATATATATATATATATATATATATATATATATATATATATATATATATATATATATATATATATATAATATATATATAATATATATATATATATATATAAATTAAATATAATATAAACAAAGATCATTTGGTTACTCAACATTTAATTCCAACCATTTAATTCTAAAGGAAAATTTAATTATAATTTAAAATAATTAAATTCGCTTTCTTAAAGAATTTGAGAAGGAAAATCAAAGTGAGTCAGAAATTTTGTCAATCCTCTCTGTACTTTAAAATGAAGTCGACAAATTTTTATTGTTTTAATAAAATTTAGACATTATTTCCTTATATGTATAGATTGTATATATAATCTAATAACTGTATTCGAAGGGGGTCCTCCCTCTAGTCTACCCCTCTGCCTCCTGTATTTTATAAGAGGCACTATCTCCCTTAACACTCCCTTAACTCTCCCTTAACTCTCCCTTAACTCTCCCTTAACTATATATATAATATATATATATATATATATATATATATATATATATATATATATATATATATATATATATATATATATATATATATATATATATATATATATATATATATATATATTATATATATATATATATATATATATATATTATATATATATATATATATATATATACTATATATATATATATATATATATATATATATATATATTTATATATATATATATATATAATATATATTATATATTATATATATATTATATATATATATATATATATATATATATATATATATATATATATATATATATATATATATATATATGATGCATTGATTAACATATAAATTAAAAACCCAACTCTAATATAAGGAATGAAAGTGAGTGTGAAAATCGCTGGCTAATAAATGCAAAATATTCATTCTAAATAATTGCAAAATATTCATTCTAAACTACGATGGAATGCAAATAGAGCGCTAAAATTTAAATAGGCCGCTAAAACTCCACATCGACATGTTGATGACTTATTTACAAATTGTCTACACTTGATTGGCTATTTGGTGGACTGTGCAATGAAGCAGGGTTGTAGCGTTCCTCTGGGCCATAAGCATGAAATATACGAAGTTCCCTTCTGAGAATGTGTGCGTGTGTTTGGGTGTGTGTGTGTAAAAGCGTGCAGCTGTGTGCGTCTTTGATGTGAATAAGTTATTTTGTTGCTGGTGGCTTTCGTTACCATAGTTACAAAAGATTAAAATAAAAAAAAAATGCAATATTTATACATAAGGAAAAATCCCTTTCCAGTAGTAGTCATTCTCTTTTAATAATTTATGTACATTTAATAATTTTTAATTATGCTTTATTTTTATCAGTTATTATAAAAATAAAGGCTATAATGAAAAACATTTCCAAATCTAAGACAATTATATTATTATATTGCCATTATGAATATTCAGTCGGACGGAATTATTGGAATAATGAATATACTTATAAATTTAGCGTTACAATGTAGTAAAAAGGACTGAGGATTGAAGAATCAAAGGAAATGTTTAGTCACTATCAAAAGTTTAACTTGAGCCCATTTTTATAGATGGAGGAATCAGATCCTCAGGGAAGGAGGGTGGTGGGGAGGAGGGAGGAGAGGTGGGGAGGGGGAGGAGGGAGTTTGGGAGGAAGGAGAGAGGGGGAGGAGGGAGGAAGTGGAAATTCTAGGTAGAGCCTCTGATGGAGAAGGAGCAAGAGAAAAATATATTTTTGATAGTGACCGAACAAAAAAAAAAAAAGAAATAAAAGAGGCCGGAGTCGGTGTCAGAGTCGGAGCCGGAGCAGGAGTCAGAGCCGGAGCCGGAGCCGGAGCCGGGGTAAGAGCCGGAGCCGGAGTCGGTGTCAGAGCCGGAGTCGGAGTCAGAGCCGGAGTCAGAGCCGGAGTCAGAGCCAGAGTCAAAGTCATATAACTATAAAGTGTTGAAACAAGAGAAAGAATTTTGAAGAAGGAAAAAAGATTTAACGATTGTGCAGCAGCGTTTAAAATCTAATTATCAACTCTTGTTTTTTTTTTGTTTTTTTTTTTTCTTTTCTTGAAAAATTTATTTAATTCCGATACGATTTCTGCAAGGCTAAATGAAGTCCTCAATTGTAAATCATTTCTTCCACACCGTACAATTTCAATAAATACTGCAATTAGTACTACCTCTCTAACTTCTAATACTAATTCCCTATAATATATATATATATATATATATATATATATATATATATATATATATATATATATATATATATATATATATATATATATATATATATATATATATATATATATATATATATTATATATATATATATATATATATATATATATATAATATATATATATATAATATATATATATAATAATAATAATAATAATAATAATAATAATAATATTTATTCATTTAAAAAGGCAGAAATGGGTAGTTGAGATTTCCCTAACAAAAGAATAGCAAAAAGAGAAAAGCCAATGAGAACAGCCTTGAGCTATTTATCTTTCTTAAAAAGTCTTACGACGAATTTAGAAACCCCCTTGTAACACTATTGCCCCCTGAGAATTTGTCGTTAAAGCACCTGTAGAAGAAGAAAAGAATCCCATCATAACATAGCAATGATAAAATAACGAGATCATCAGATTAAGAAGAAAGAGTTAATAAAGTTAATAAAGTTAATAAAGTCTTAAACTAAGATCGACTCTACCTAGAATATCGTGCTCTTGATCATATTTAATCTGTTTATAAAGGATGTGTGGAATCTGAGAAAAAAGAGGTGAGAAAAGTAGACATGGAGGAGAAAGAGGAAGACGATTGTTAGATCTATTCAATGTTGAATTAAATGAAAAAAATGAGGCCTAAGAAATTAGTCTTTTCAGCAGATATATTAGTTACAGATCCGTTAGAATAATTAAGAAGTGGAAAGACGATAGGAGAAGTGAGGTAGAGGTGAACCAGTGGTGAAGAATACACAGCTCAAATAGTCTTTAAGATATGAGTTGATCGGTCACATGTGAAATTTCCTAATCAACTGGCCCAGATCGTCTATAAATTTTCAGAATGATTTGACCTCCACTTCCTCAACCAATCAGTATGTGAAACACAAACAATTAAGCTACTATTGATGTATTGTAGAAATCCCTTAAATAATGGGCCTCAATATTTGGAAGAGAAAAATATGGAGAAGTTGTGAAAAAGAAAAATCTCTTGCACTATGAGAACAATAGCAGAAACACAAGTGTATTGCAGTGGAATATGAGGACATAGTTTAAGGAAAAGTATTTTAAGATTAGATCTCAAAGACTATAATAGTTCAGAAGTATTAATGTTTGTACAGGAACACTCCAATTTACTCTTACCCACATACAAACACATACATTATCTGTGTGTGTGTGTGAGTGTGTGTGTATCGAAGAAGGGGAACACTACTCAACCCTCTAACTATCGTGTCCTATTTCTTTAACCTCTTCTCATTCAAAAGTTTTTGAATGTATCATTAACAAGAAGATTTGAAAACACCTCAATTCGTTTAATCTTATCTCTGATCGCCAGAATGACTTTCGTAAAGAACGCTCTACTACTGGTGATCTTCTTTCCCTTCTTTCTGACTCTTCGAAGTTTCTGTGAATCTTTTGCTTTGGCGCTAGACATATCGAAAATCTTTTATAGAATCTAGCACAAAGCTTTGATTTCCAAACTTTTCTCTTTCGGAATCTATCTTTCTCTCAGTGATCTATCTGATTTCCTTTCTGGTATTTCAATTGCAGCTGTTGTAGACGGCCACCGTTTTCCTTTAAATCTGTAAATAGTGGTGTTCCTCATGGATCTGTCCTATCCCAACTCTTTTACTACTTTTCATCAATGACCTTCTCTCTATTACTTCATCTCCTACCCACTCCTATGCTGAAGACTCTACCGTTCATTACTCCTTTCAATTTGAAAGACAGCAGTTAGTTGATGCAAGAAGGGTGGCCTTGGAGCAACTGACCTCTGATCTTTCTCGTATTTCATGTTGAACAGAGAAAACATGGTAATTTTCAATACCTCAAAACCCAATTCCTCAATTCCACACAACAATGATATCCTCTTCCAAAATACTTGACCCAAATTTCATCTGTCCTCAATATTCTCGGTGTTTCTTTTTCTTGTGATCTTTCTTGGAAGGATCACATTATTTATCTTTCTAAACTAGCTTCTAAGAGGTTGGGTGTTCTGAGGCGCCTTCGTAATTTTTTACACCACCTTAGTTGCTTGCTGTTTATAGAAGTGTAGTTATTAATTCTTAAGTGTAGAATTAATTCTTTGGCTCTTACTAACACTCTTCAATTTTTTTCTGCACGTCAAATTGATGCGTCATTGTCTCTATACTATCGCTGTTACAACGGACACTGCTCTTCCTAACTCTCACTTCGTATACTTCCTCCATTGAGAAGGACTAGTGCGACATGACTTTCTACAGTCTCATTC
>SEYY01020189.1:40000-42500 GCA_009176605.1 Armadillidium nasatum
ATCTCAATTTCTTTAAAGCCCGCGTCTGCGCTCACCTAAGAATTTGCGTTAGGTGGGTTCTGTAAGGGTGGTTTTCATTTTTTGGTTTTGTGCTCTTTTCTTTTATTTTTATTCTTTTAACAACTCCTTGAAAGGGCTTTGCCCGTGAGTGGTGGTGAAGTGTAAAAAAAAAAAAAAAAAAAAATATATATATATATATATATATATATATATATATATATATATATATATATATATATATATATATATATATATATATATATTATATATATATATATATATATATATATATATATATATATATATATATATATATAATATTATATATATATATATATATATATATATATATATATATATATATATATATATATATATATATTATATATATATATATATATATATATATATATATATATATATATATATATATATATATATATATATATATATATATATATATATTATATATATATATATATATATATATATATATATATAATATATATATATATATATATATATATATATATATATATTATATATATATATATATATATATATATATATATTTTTAATAATAATAAATATAATATATTATAATATATATATATAATATATATATATATATATATATATATATATATATATATATATATATATATATATATATATATATATATATATATATATATATATATATATATATATATATATATATATATATATATATATATATATATATATATATATATATATATATATATATATATATATATATATATATATATATATATATATATATATATATATATATATAATTCTATATATATAATATATATATATATATATATATATATATATATTATATATATATATATATATATATATAATATATATAATATATATAAATAGTATATACGATAATATATAATATATATATATATATATATATATATATATATATATATATATAATATATATATATAAATATATATATATAATATATATATATATATATATATATATATATATATATATATATATATATATATATATATATATATATATATATAATATATATATATATATATATATATATATATATATATATATATATATATATATATATATATATATATATATATATATATATATATATATATATATATATATATATATATATATATATATAATATATATAGGTACAAGTTTACTTCGTAAGAACATTCAACTTTTATAAAAGAATTTATGGATTCGGACAAGTTATTGTTTAAATTTATGTTGTGAAGCTCTAAATGATTTAATATATATATTTCAAATTTAGTTTATTTATTGAGTGAATAGGAAGCAAAATTTAAGTGTGATTTTGATTTTTTTGCGTGTATATAAAAAGTAAATTTGTATTTTTATACATTTATGCTACGTTTGGTTAGGTTAGGTTACATTACATAAAGTTTGATTAGGCTAAGTTATCTTACGTTAGATTAAGTTTGGTGTAGGTTAGGTAAGGTTAGGTTAAGGTTAGGTTAGGTTGAGTTAGGTTAGGTTAGGTTAAGGTTAGGTTAGGTTGTTAGGTTAGATTAACTTAGGTTATGTTAGGTTTAATTTAATTGATATATATATATATATATATATATATATATATTATATATATATATATATATATATATATATATATATATATATATATATATATATATATATATATATATATATATATATATACATATATATACATATATAATCTACTTTATCCAAGCGCATTTATTAGTTTTAAATAGTTATAAAAAGCAAACTCGCATAAGTATTTTAAAATCCTGAAAACTTTCATAAATATATTTCACGTTTCAGCGCACGTTTATGCATGAGCGTGAAGTATAAGCATAATAGGTAATTGTTGTTGTTGTTGTTTTTATTATTATTGTTGTTGTTGCTGACGTAGCTTTGGTTCCTGTTGTTGTTGTTGATGATGATGATGTTGATGTTGGTTTGGTTTCTGTTATTATTATTATTGTTGTTTTTTCTCGTTATTGTTACTGCTTTACTTTGCGCTCAAAGTAATACCATTTTTAAAACATCAGTCCTTCATATTTAAGTATAATTACATTAGATTACATTTTTAAATTTAACTTTAAATAAGTACTTAAAATAAGTACTTTCTGTTGCAGGTTTATCAGTATAGCTAATGACTCTTTTATTACCGGGAAATTCTCCAACATTTTTTTAAAGCAGTTTAAAAAAAAAAAAATAATACATTTAATAGTTTATTAATAGTATTATTAACGTATACATTATTCACTGGAATTATTAAAAGAAATGCTGCGAATGATAAACTATTTTAATAACATTATATATTTATATTATAATGAATATTAATTTCAGATTTCTGAGCAAATGTACACAATTTATCTTTCACTTACAGCCCGCGTATATATATATATATATTATATATATATATATATATATATATATATATATATATATATATATATATATA
>SEYY01020189.1:57500-65000 GCA_009176605.1 Armadillidium nasatum
AGATAATAATCAGGAACAAATCATATATTTTGCTCTACTATAAAAACCTGATGAGCTATAGAGACAAATGTACTAGGAAAGCTGCTCTTGTTTCATATTCACGTCACTTGTGATACATTAGTTTAAAACTCGTGCTTTTTGATCCTTTTGTAAGCTATTAAAAATTATGACGTCTATGAAAAATCATTCAAAACAACTGCATTTGAAATTTGTGAGCTCCGAATGCTAAAAAATTATTTTTCAAAAAAAAATTTTTTTAAAAAGTAATAAGCAAATTCCAAATTGATATAAACAAGTTTCATTATCCTGATAATTTAACAAAATGAGAGTTAACCCTCAATTACAACTAGGACCAGAGCAATGCAAAAGATGATGAATAATATTTAGCTTTTGATTTAATCGTTAGAGGATCATTAACAACGCTCTTTTGTTTCTTTGTAATAAAAAAGTTCACATTTCACTGGCATTGCCCTATTCGAGGAAAGGAACTTTTCAAGGTAGTATATGCACAGGATCTCAAGTGGGACCGAATTGGTGCCCTCAAGCACGACGTGAATCATTCAATCTATCGTTTGTGTCACGGTAGACACTACCAGCAGTTATAAAGTTATATTAATAATATGTTGTGACATAAATGGTAAAGTATATATATATATATATATATATATATATATATATATATATATATATATATATATATATATATATATATATATATATATATATATATATATATATATATATATATATATATATATATATATATATGTGTGTGTGTGTGTGTGTACTCTGAAGGGGAAAGAAAAGCATGAAGGGGACTCAAGTATTTATGTAAAGATGTTGCGTAGAGTTAGCAAATTGATAGTAAAGGGTTTGTAAACAAATGTGAGCACTCACGAACCATAAAGCAAAAATAAATGTAAAAAAC
Organism: Armadillidium nasatum; assembly: GCA_009176605.1. Classification (NCBI taxonomy): domain Eukaryota; kingdom Metazoa; phylum Arthropoda; class Malacostraca; order Isopoda; family Armadillidiidae; genus Armadillidium; species Armadillidium nasatum. The sequence continues at coordinate 58,429 of SEYY01020189.1, forward strand.
ATGAAAGATACACAGCAAAGTATTTGCAGATCTGACATTAATTCGCTAATTAATTATTATTATAATAATAATATTAACAGGTGATGGTAATAATAATAATAATAATAATAATAATAATAATATAATAATAATAATAATAATAGTAATGATAATAATAATCTTAATAATAATAATAATAATACTAGTTACAATAATAATATTAGTTGCAATAATAATAATTCCAATAATGATAATAATTAGTTGTAATAATAATAATAATAATAAAAACATTAGTAATATTACTAGTAATAATAATAATAAATTATTAATAATATAATAATAATGCAAATATTAATAATATTAATTATAATAATGATAGTAAAATTAATAATAATAGTATAATTAATAATAAGAATAAACAACAATAATAATAATAATAATAATAATAATAATAATAATAATAATAATAATAATAATAATAATAATAATAATAATTTTAGAACGGATTTGGAAAAAAAAACATTTAACCAATTACCATAAAGAAGAAGGATTAAAGAATTAACAGAATTAACAGGATTCATGAAGAAGAACTAGCGATGATTTTACAGTCCATTTATGTTAATCTGTTAATAAAATAAACATCCAAGTTGAATGTAAATTCAAAGTACGATTTCTTACGAAATTACTTCATTATTATTATTATTATTATTATTATTATTATTATTATTATTATTATTATTATTATTATTATTATTATTATTATTATTATTATTATTATTATTATTATTATTATTATTATTATTATTATTATTATTATTATTAATGAATCTATATTGTTTCATTTCTCTATTTCAATAGAATTTCTTGGAACGAACAAAAAACAAAAAGAGGTTTCAGTTTATTATTATTACAATTATTATTATCATAATTATTATTATTATTATTATTATTATTATTATTATTATTATTATTATTATTATTATTATTATTGTTATTATTATTATTATTGTATTTATAATTATTATTATTAGTAGTAGTTGTAGTATTAAGTTTGTATTCCTGAAAATTGAAAGAATTAATTTATGATGAAAACAGACAAATCAGTATAGTTTCGAAAGAGAATGTTTATGTTTATTTTCTAATATATATGTTGTATGCGATGCTTGAAATGATTTAAAGAAAGACTAGATAGTCATTTCACTCAAAATGATGGATTTAAATAGCAGTAAAAGTTATAAATATATTATATAATATATATAATATATATATATATATATATATATATATATATATTATATATATATATATATATATATATATATATATATATATATATATATATATATATATATATATTATATATATATGCTGTGCAGTATGGTGCAGTGATGTGTGGTTGTTTTAAAAAGGAAACTTATGTGCGGTGTAGTGCGGTGCTAAAAGAGAGGTGGAATGGTTAAATTATATATATATATATATATATATATATATATATATATATATATATATATATATATATATATATATATATATATATATATATATATATATATATATATATATATATATATATATATATATATATGTATATATATATATATATATATATATATATATATATATATATATATATATATATATATATATATATATATATATATATATATATATATATATATATATATATATATATATATATATATATATAGTAAAGACTGTGCGTGTAGTAAGATAGCAATCAGAGCTCTTCAAAGACGTTCTCTTTCTCCTCAAAATTTGATCACGGAAGCAAGTGGAATCTTTCGTTGGACGAATGAGTGGAGAAGAGTTTCGTTCTTCTATCTTTACATCGTCATCATTTGGAAATCTTTAAAAAGGAAAAGAAAATATCTAAAAAGAAAGAAAATAAAGAACTCGTTGAAGCTAAATTGGCAACGTTGTCATTTTTTTTTTCTTTTAACAAAAAATTATATATATATATATATATATATATATATATATATATATATATATATATATATATATATATATATATATATATATATATATATATATATATATATATATATATAATTATATATATATTATATATATAATATATATATATATACATATATATATATTCAGTATTAGAGTTATGAACACTCTCTTTTTATGTATTATTTATACATATATACATATATATATATATATATATATATATATATATATATATATATATATATATATATATTAGGGTTGGCCGAGCTCCGGAATTTTCCGCACCGCACCGCACCACACCGCACCAGGTCATCGTGCACCGCACCGCACCATTTGTCATTCATTGCGCACCACACCGCACCGCACCGGAAGCAAAATGCAGTGCACCGCACCGCACCGCAAAAGCTAAACTAGCGCACCGCACCGCACCGAAATCAGCGCACCACGCACCGCACCGCACGACATATACAGAAGCATTATAGCTATATATATATATATATATATATATATATATATATATATATATATATATATATATATATATATATATATATATATATATATATATATATATATATATATATATATATATATACCAGTGATGGGCTAATCCGGCAATTTTGCATCCGAATCCGAATCGAATCCAAATCCAGAACCTTTGAATCCGAATCCAGCTGATTTCATTCAGCTCTCCTTGACAGGTGGAGTCTAGAGCTTTCCTTCTCTTTAACTCTCCCTCTCACAAATTCTCATCAATCTCTTTCTGCCCATCGAACTGTTGCGTTACTCTCTCTATTCTTACGCAATTACAATGGATACTGAACTCTCCCTTCACATATAGCTCCTCCATTGAGAAGTGCTCGTGCCACAAGCCTTTCTACCCAGTCTCATTCTTACTCTGTCCAACTCTCAGATTTAGCCGGCCGCTACTCACAACCTTACATGTACTCTACTGTAAAGTTGGAACACATCCCTTCTTTGACTTGCACACTTTCAAGCGCCGTGCATCGGGACATGTCAGCTTTTAAGGATTAGGTTCTAATATTGCCCCAACTCTGTTGAATATTAGTAGGCCTGGTCTTTTCCTACCAGAGGATATATATATATATATATATATATATATATATATATATATATATATATATATATATATATATATATATATATATATATATATATATATATATATATATATATATATATATATATATATATATATATATATATATATCCCACTTTCGTGGGGTGATGCCCGCCACAATTCTCTCACAAACATACCCATTCCTACCTTTCGTCCCCTTTCACCACTGCCCTCCGCAAGTCTACTACCCTCTTCTAAACTCAAATTCCTTCCACCAAAAATTTCTTTCACCCCATCCATCCATCTTCGCTTTGGCTTTCCCCTCCCCTGCCCCCATCCACCTCGGATCTAAGTACTTTGCCCACCATTCTGTCCTAATTCATTCTACACATATGTCCAAACTATTTTAGAACACCCTCCTCCGCTCTGCCCACTACACTTCTTTTCCATCTACACATCTCCCTTATTCTTTCATTCCTAGTCCTATCAATCCTTCTCAATTTGCATATCGCCATCAAACCTTTCATCTCCAAGATATTCAAACTTTTCTCGTCTGTGCAGTTATCATCCATGTTTTACACCCATACATTACAGAAGGCAAACACATACATTCCTAGATATTTGAATTCATCCATCTCCTCAAGTTTCCTTCCCTTCATTTCTGCACCCCCCCCCCCATTCTTCCTTCCACATCTCCTCATCCCAACCTCCAATTCTCATAACTTTACTTTTCGCTGGATTGATTTTCAATCTCATGTTCGCACATTTCCTCTCAAACTCTCTCACCAGCATTCTCAACTTTTCTCCAGATTCTGACACCAACACCGCATCGACAAAACGTAAAAGTTCACATCCCATTTACTCTCCACATTTCTCAACCTAATACCCTTTCCTTCTCTCTTCATTTCCCTAACTACACCATCCATTCCCTCTTCATCCTCACTCTTGATCTACAATTCGCATAAAAAGCTTTGATCCCCTTCAGTAATTTCCCTTTCAACCCCCTTTTCCATTAGTATTTCAACAACTTCTCCCTGCATACTCTATCGTATGTTTTTTCCAAATCCAGAAAACATACATATCCCATTTTATTATTTTCACTCAATTTCTCGGTAATCAATCTCAGTGTGAATACCTGGTCCACACATCCCTACCCTCCCTAAAACCCTCTTGTTTCTCACCCATTTCCTCACTTGTCAATTCTTTCATTCTCGTCACTAACACCTTCCCAAAAATCTTTTATATCATGCTCAGCAGACTAATCCCCTGAGATTTTTACAAACCAGCTTATCCCCTTTTCCTCTATATATGGGTACAGTGCAAGAGTCCTGCCATTCCTGAGTCACTCTCCCTTCTCTCCAACATTCATTAAACTTTCTCACCAACCAGTCAATCAACTCTCTAGTTCCCTCCTTTATCATCTCTCTATATATACCATACATTCCTGCCGATTTTCCTTTTTTACCTTTCTCACCACTACTTCCACCTTTTCTTTACTAATATTTATTTCCTCTTCTTCGCTAACTACATCCCTATCATTTTCTACCTCTCCCCCATTACTAATCTCTCTCCCATCGTTTCACAATTCACTAAAGTACATTTTCCATCTCTCTAACTTCCTTCTCTCTCTCATATATATATATATATATATATATATATATATATATATATATATATATATATATATATATATATATATATATATATATATATATATATATATATATATATATATATATATATATATTACATTTTTCTCTCCAACTTCCTTCTCTCTGTAATATATATAATATATATATATATATATATAATATATATATATATATATATATATATATATATATATATATATATATATATATATATATATATATATATATATATATATATATATATATATATATATATATATATTATTTTTCATCTCTCCAACTTCCTTCTCTCTCTCTGTAATATATATATATATATATATATATATTATATATATATATATATATATATATATATATATATATATATATATATATATATATATATATATATATATATTTATATCTCCTCCGGTGGGCAAAGGCCAGAGGCCTACCAATATCCACCGGAGTTGGGAAGCAAATCGGATTCCTGGTCGCTAATGGCCGACGTGACCCGATACACGGCGTTTAAAAGTGTGCAAGTCAAAGGAAGTTGGGAAAACAGATAAAGGGAGTGTGTTCCAGACTTTACCAGTAGAGTACATGTAAGATTGAGCATAGCGGTTAAGTCTGGGGTCGGAGAGTTGGACAGAGAAAGGATGAGACTGTGTAGAAAGACGTGTCGCACGAGTCCTTCTCAGTGGAGGAGGTATGCGACGTGAGAGTTCAGAAGAGCAATGTCCGTTGTAATAGCGATAGTATAGAGAGAGTGACGCAACAATTCGACGGGAAGAAAGAGATTGGAGAGAGTTAGTAAGAGCAGGAGAGTTGATAAGACGAAAAGCCCTAGACTCCACCTTTTCAAGAAGAGCTGTATGTGTGGAACCACCCCAGATATGCGAGGCGTACTCCATACAAGGGCGAACAACACCCCTATACAGAGCAAGCAACTGGGGTGGCGTAAAAAAACTACGAAGGCGCCTCAGAACACCCAACCTCTTAGAAGCTTGTTTAGAAAGAGAAGTAATGTGATCTTTCCAAGAAAGATCACGAGAAAAAAAACACCGAGAATATTAAGAACAGATGAAGGTTTGAGTTGAGTGTTTTCGAAGAAGATGTCATAGTTGTGTGGAAGATTGTGTCGAGTAGAAAGATGGAGGAATTGAGTTTTTGAGGCATTGAAAACGACCATGTTTTCTCTGCCCCAATTTGAAATACGAGAAAGATCAGAGGTCAGTTGCTCCAAGGCAATCCTCCTTGCGTCTAATAACTGCTGTTGGGAGGGACGTCTTTCAAATTGAAAGGAATAATGAAGGGTGGAGTCATCGGCATAGGAGTGGATAGGAGATGAAGTAATAGAGAGAAGATCATTAATGAAAATTAGAAAAAGAGTTGGGAAAGGACAGATCCTTGAGGAACACCACTATTAATAGATTTATAGGATGAACGGTGGCCGTCTACAACAGCTGCTATAGAACGACCAGAAAGGAAATTAGATAGGAAGGTCACAGAGAGAAGGATAGATTCCGAAAGAGGGAAGTTTGGAAATCAAAGCTTTGTGCCAGACTCTATCGAAAGCTTTCGATATGTCCAGCGCCACAGCGAAAGATTCACCGAAATGCCCGAAGAGCGGAGGACCAAGAGTCAGAAAGTAGGGAAAGAAGATCACCAGTAGAACGTCCTTTACGAAAGCCATACTGGCGATCAGAGATAAGATTAGAAGAATTGAGATGTTTCCAAATCTTCCTGTTAAGGATAGATTCGAAAACTTTAGAAAGAACGGAGGTTAAAGAAATAGGGACGATAGTTAGAGGGTTGAGAGGGGTCCCCCTTCTTCGGCACAGGCTGAATGAGCGCACGTTTCCAGCAAAGAAGGGAAGGTTGAAGTAGAAAGACATAGA
>SEYY01020189.1:80000-90000 GCA_009176605.1 Armadillidium nasatum
GTTCTCAAACCTTGTGCTTCTGAGCTTGCACCCTACCTTGGTAAACTATTTCGTCTCTGTCTTTCTATTTTAGTCTTCCATTCTTGCTGGAAACGTGAGCTCATTCAGCCTCAATCCTCCAACTTCAGTCCAATTTCATTGACCTCCGTTGTTTCTAGTTTTCGAATCTATGCTTAACAAGAAGACTTGGAAAATTCTCAATTCTTCTAATCTTATCTCTGATCTACAGTATTGCTTTCCTAAGAAACGCTCTATAGGTGAACTTGTTTTCATTTTCTCTGACTCTTGGTTTCCCTCTATATAGTATTTCGGTGAATCTTTTGCTGTTGGGTGAGATATATCGAAAGCCTTAAATAGAGTCTGGCTCAAACCTTTGATTTCTAAACTTCCTTCTTTCGGAATCTATCCTTCTCTCTAATTACCTTTCCGATCGTTTTATAGCAGCTGTTGTAGACGGCTACAGTTCTTCCTTTAAATATATAATTAGGTGTTCCTCAAGGATCTGTCGTATTCTCAACTCTTCTCTACTTTTCTTTAATAACCTTCTCTCTATTACTTCATCACCAATCAATTCCTATGCTGATGACTCCGCACTTCATTACTCCTTTCAATTTGAAAGACGCCCTTTTCAACAACTGTTAAATGATGCTAGAATGATGAACTTGGAGCAAAAAACCTCTGATTTTTTTTTTTTTTTTGTATTTCGAATTGGGGCAGAGAAAACATGGTGGTTTTCAATGCCTCAAAAAATCAACTATTCCATCTCTCTACTCAACACAATCTTCCACGCAACTATGATATCTTCTTCGAAAACACAAATCAAACCTTCATCTATCCTTAATACTCTTGGTGTTTCTTTTTCTCGTGATCTTTCTTAGAAAGATCACATTTCTTCTCTTTCTAAACAAGCTTCTAAGAGATTGGGTGTTCTGGCTTGCCTTCGTAATATTTTCACGCCACCTATGTAGCTCGCTCTCTTTAGGGAGTTGCTCGTCCCTGTATGGAGTACGCCTCACACAGGTGGAGTCTAGATCTTTTCGTCTTATAAATTCTTTCCCTCTCACTAACTCTCTCCAATTTCTTTCTGCTCGTCGAATGGTTTCTTCACTCTCCAAATACTATCGTCTATTACAACTGACACTGCTCTTCAGAACTCTCACGTCGCATCCTCTTTCATTAGAAAGTCTCGTGCGATGAGACATTCTACACGGTCTTGTCTTTTCTCTGTCCAACTCTCCGACCCCAGACTTAACAGCTATGTTCAATCTTACATGTACTGTACTGGTAAAGTTTGGAACACACTCCCTTTATCTTTTTTTTCTAAATTCCGTTGACTTGCACATTTTTAAATGCCGTGCATCGAGACATGTCCTCCATTAACGACCAGATTTCAGGTATTTCCCCAATTCTGATGGAAATTGGTAGGACTCTGGCCTTTGCCCATATATATATATATATATATATATATATATATATATATATATATATATATATATATATATATATATATATATATATATATATATATATATATATATATATATATATATATATATATATATATATATATATATATATATATATATATATATATATATATATATATATATATAATAATAATAATAATAATAATAATAATAATAATAATAATAATAATAATAATAATAATAATAATAATAATAATAATAATAATAATAATAATAATAATAATAATAATAATAATAATAATAAATAATAATAATAATAATAATAATAATAATAATAATAATAATAATAATAATAATAATAATAATAATAATAATAATAATAATAATAATAATAATAATAATAATAATAATAATAATAATAATAATAATAATAATAATAATAATAATAATAATAATAATAATAATAATAATAATAATAATAATAATAATAATAATAATAATAATAATGCAATAATAATAATAATAATTATTATTATTATTATTATTAGTATTAGTATTAATGACATGACAAAGCTAGTTTTCGTAGATGTTTCATACCCTTTTTCTATAAGAACACTCAAAATGCATTGTACATAAATGAGGTCGATCTCAATCAGGTTTTCCGTCTCTACTACCCTTTGCAATGAACTAAATGATCTTTCAAAGATGTTCATTGTTCACGGTTGAGCCAGAGGAATGTTCAAAACATGTTTAGTTGCTGGGAAGTAATCTCAGTGTTTAACTCTTCTACAAGTTTCAATTCTTTAATATTTTCTGTTTTAAATTTCTTGTCCATTCAAAGACTAAATAAACAATAGCTTAGTTTTATTTTTCTAAAATTTTTTTTTATAAATTATATTAATCAGAAAAGGTGCATACTTTTTCCCTAAAAATCTTAAAACATTATGTTCATCACTATAATTAAAGGACGTAATAACAATAAATTTGATATGAAAATCCAGAGAAATTTTTAAATAGCCTGAATAAAGGAGAAGGAGAATTGTTTTCAGTTTTCAAGGATATTAAACTGGCGAAGTTGTTGCCACGATAACCTCTCCCTACTATTAATATTCATTTTATGTGATAAGAACACTGTAACATATTTATACTTTATGACTGCACAGCATTTGGGAAGGATTTAAAATAATTTGGGATACTTAACTAAAAGACCAACATAAATAATTATAATTAACTGACACTTGGGGCTGATCAGTAAAGATGAATGGCAACATTTCTAATTGCATTACTACCATCTTCTGATAACCTTTGAAGCTCTTGGACAATGTCAACGTTATTGTCCTCAAACATGTCAATACCTGCTTATTTGTGTGACGAACGTGTCTTACAGAACACTTGAACACTGGGATGTTAGGGACATAATCGCTTCGAAAAACATATTTACGAAAGAAATTGATATTTCACTTTACTATGGATAGTGTATTACGTATTTACTGGACAAAATTCAAAATGTTTACTATTAAGCACTCTTTTATCTTTTACATTTTTATATTATGATTTTACAAAATTTCCAAATTACCAAATTTCCAAAATTACCAAATTTAATTACCAAAATTACCAAACACTTACCAAAATTACAAAATTACCAAATTTATTAGAAAGGAAAGGACTTTACAGCAACACTCTCTATGTCCATATATATATATATATATATATATATATATATATATATATATATATATATATATATATATATATATATATATATATATATATATATATATATATATATATATATATATATATATATATATATATATATATATATATATATATATATATATATATATATATATATATATATATATATATATATATATAGTATATATGAAAAGTCAACAGAAAAAAAAATATTAATTAATTAATTACTCTAATAATTAAAGTAATTAACTAATTGATTAATGCAATTAATCTTAATTATGAAAATAAAATTAAACCATGTACTTACCTTGCTTAGCATGCTAAACAAAGGTAAAAAAAAAAAATATTTACTTCACTGACCTTAAAATAATTTATTATAGATAAAAAATAAAGCAAACCAACGTGATTACCAGCATATATTAATTGACCTCTGTTCCACTATACCCAAACTTCCTTTATATATAAGTTTTACTTTTCAAAGGAATGAAACAAAAAATACTTTTAAAAATATAACTTCAGTTTCCCAAATAATTATGCATTTTCTTTAATATTTTTGAAGAAAATATTTTAAAAGGGAGACATTATTATATTTAATATATATATATATATATATATATATATATATATATATATATATATATATATATATATATATATATATATATATATATATATATATATATATATATATATATATATATATATATATATATATATATATATATATATATATATATACAGTGGTTCAAAAAGTTACGTGCTTTGGCTTATATTGGCGTAATCATAATTATGGCTTCAAGAGGCTGGGAAACCTTTTAACCATTATTTCTCTTCCCATGTTACAATTTTGCAGGAAATATGAATTTTCTTCTGCAGCCAAACCTTTCTGCTTTAATGCGGGATATTGGTGCTGAGAGAATAAAAAAAAATATATATATAAAATATATAATATATATATATATATATATATATATATATATATATATATATATATATATATATATATATATATATATATATATATATATATATATATATATATATATATATATATATATATATATATATATATATATATATATATATATATATATATATATATATATATATATATATATATATATATATAATATATATATATATATAATATTATATATATATATATATATATATATATATATATATATATATATATATTTTATATATATATATATATATATATATATATATATATATATATATGATGGCATCCGCAATTTAAAAAAATCATAATCCGCATCCGCATTTTCGAAAATTAACATCCGCATCCGCACTTTCGGAAAATTCAACAGTGGTGAAAGTGACACAATAGTGGTGGAAAAAGAGAGGTTAATTACCTCAAACACTTCCCACTGTAGGACCTATGGAAAAGAAATAATGCTCCAACGTCACGTTGCAGAGATAGAGTGTCAAGGAAGAGAATGTTGAAGGAAATAGAAGAGTTGGAAGGTACTTTTGATGGAGATATGAAGAAGTTAAATTTTCAGAGAGTTAAATTTCACAAAGTTGAGGTGACCCACCAGGGAAATCCCATTCCAGATTTGCAAGAATAGAGTCAGAAAGCTGGTGTCAAGAGGCAACTCTAGATGCAAAAGAGGGAAGAGATTTGAAATGGGGAAAGAATGGAGAGTTGAGTCATACAGCATAGAATGATGGAGTCAGAAATGCTATGAGAAGATCATTAATGAAAAGTAAGTGCAGAGTTAGAGACAGACAGAACTTTTGGGAAAACTACAGATAACAGGAAATGAAGAAAGTCTCTTCATCAACAAGAGTTGATATGGAACGATCTAATAGAAAAGTAACACGAATAGGCAAAGAGAAAAGCCCAAAGCAAGGGAGATTAGTGATTAACAACGCTTATAAGCGTCAAAAGCTTTGGATATGTAAAGAGCCACCACACAAGACTCCCAGTACTGCGAGAATTCAGAAAACTAAATCAGTGAGATAGGAGAGTATGTTATCATTAGACCTCGAGCATCGAAAGCCATACTGATGATCTAAAGGAAGGGAATGAGATTCCAGATTATCCGCGAAATGAGAATCGAGATTTTAGACGGAATACAAGTGAGAGCAATAGCACGATAGATGGGATGCTGGAAACAATCATTTTATGTGGGAGAGTTGGTGAAACACTCTCAAAAAGAGCTATGCATGGAACCACCCCAGACATACAGTATTTACTCTATAGATTATTCCTTGACTAGTAACGAGTCTGATTGGTATCGGTACGACGTAATATAGGTAATTACTCTGGATTCCAATTTTACGTCATACCCATTTGAATAAAGAGTAAGCACCATTTATCCAGTCACATTCTGAATATTTCATGACAATTTTTTGTTTTAGTAATATTGAAATTTTTTTTTATTATGTCTGCCGAGATATTGAGGCTTGTGATGGAGTGGAAAAAACATCACTTCATTAATTTACAAACTGTCAGTTTATTCTCGCAAAGACATAATGGAAAAAACGTGAAGTAAAATTACAGCTGAAATAGATCTATATCAGACTGAAATAGCGATGAAATAAATTTTTGTGGCCAAAAATATAAACTTTTATCTAACAAACAAAAAATACTCTTGTAAGGAAAAAAATAGAAAATTAATCTGATTCATCTATACTTTGGAAATATCTTCAAAAACCGAGAACATTAAAGATCTTATCCATCAAGTTTTAATAAAAGTTAAAAAAAAAAAAAAAAAAAAAAAAAAAAAAAAAAAAAAAAATAAAAAAAACAGTTTTTTTTTTTTTTTTTTTTTTATTATTATTAATTAAAAAAAATAAAGAAAAAATTAATGAAAATCCTTGTGTTGCACAAAAAATTCTGGAGAGACTATTGCAGTATTCCACATATTACAAGTGCGAGATGAGATTTTGCCATTTAAAACAAAAACTGAATTACCACTGGTGTAGAGTTGAAAAAGTAGAATGGAGAAAAATAAACATGAGACTGGTTTGACAGTCACTGGAGCTCTTTTCAAAGTGACATGTGAACTAAAGGGTGTACTATCATTTAATACTCGTAGACTTAGCGGCAAGAAAAACTTTGAAAATTTAAATTTTTCATTTGTTTTCAAGGTATTTAAATTTATTATTAGCATTTAAAATCTCTGAATCATTTCATAGGCATCATTTCTAATTTATTCATTATGAAAATTATATCCATTTTATATTAACATCTGCCACATTATTTTGATCTTTGCTTGATGCCTTTGAAACATAGGTTCAGCTAATTTTCTGTTTAATAATGAAGAAAATATATCAGAATATACAGTATTACATCCCTGTTTGTAAATTAAGTATTTTTACAATTGAACATTTAAAAAAAAAAATCCTTTCAATAGTACATACTAGAAGGTTTAATTTTTCACATACAAAGGTATATTAAAGACATGCAATATATTAGAAATACAACCAACTTTAAAATACGTGCCCTGAAGCATGTAGAGGCCTGTTCGTATAAACTTGTGAAGGAAAATTTTTTTTTTTTGGGGGATTTTTAGTTGTTAAAGGAAATTTTACAGTGTGTGAACCTTATTATTTAACACTTTACATAATCTTTCAGAAAGTTTTTTAAAGAAATCATTTCATGATCCTTCAAATAAGGATATCTATTTAAAAGAATGTATGTATGTACGTTTGATAAAAAAAATATTAAGGACAGAGAAGTTTGGAATTGTGTGTTTTACAAAGATATTATAATTGAAAAAAAGTTGGTATATTTTCCAGAGAGTTTCAGCACACAATCTATAATAAGATCCAAGATTCAAGAATATTCACGTTGACATTCTATGGAAACTACTATTTTAGATAAAACTGTACAATTTTTTTTCCATGAAATTGTTTTTATAGATCATAGCTTTCACTCTCATGGATCACGAAATTTCATCATTTTCAATGCTTGCAGGGTTGCAGAAAAAGTGAAGGCAATTTTTTTATAGCTTTTAAAATGTGAAGCCACTCACGGAGAAGTAACTAACACCACACCTCATTGTCCTATTCCTTAAACCTCTGCTCTTCTCAAAGTGTTCTAATCTATCTTAAATCTGAAGATTGAAATTCATTTTAATTACTCTAATTTTATCTCAGATGGTCAATTATGATTTTAAACGCTCAACTGGTGATCTACTTCCCTTTTTCTTTGAATCTTCGTCCTCTGCTTTTCGGAATATCAGTGAATCTCTTTCTATAATGAAGACATACAGAAACTTTTCGATAGAATCCGCAGGGTATCTATCCCAAACGTTCTTTCCATTTTTTTTTTATTAATGATCCTCTATGTGGAATTTTATAACATCTACATACGCTTGTTCCAGTAACTCTACAATTCAATGTACTTTTCTTTTTCTTTTTCGAAGAGCAATACCTTATCATAATTATTTGATACTGAGATTGTGATCTTGGAGAGCATTTTATCTCTAATCGCTTTTGTTTCTTTTTAATTTGGACAGTGAAAACGGTTATTTTCAGTGCCTCAAGTCTATCTCCTCTATATGATATTAAACAGGACTAAAAGTAAATATAATCATTTGAATAACAATAAAATTATATTAAATTCAAAATACAACAATTTGACACTGAAAATCAATTTTTGGATATGCCTTTAACAACATAGACATTAAAATTAGATGAAAAATGAAGATAAGACTATTACTGAAGGATGTGTATTTAGTCCTTTAAAACTGATAAAGAGTTTTAAAATCGTTGCTCACTCACTCCTGCACACAAAAACTCACACACAAAAGCAAGGCATAAGAACTAATGTAAATTATTATTAATAATTATTTTGATATGATTTTCGAGATAATTTTTAAAAAAATATAATTAAACTATTTTCATGATCAACATTAATTGCTGTTGTTGTTGATTTGTTGCTGTTCTTTTTATTTCTCTAGCAAGCACGCAGAAAATTATATATATATATATATATATATATATATATATATATATATATATATATATATATATATATATATATATATATATATATATATATATATATATATATATATATATATATATATATATATATATATATAGTGTGTGTGTGTGTGTGTGTGTGTGTGTGTGTGTGAGCGATAGCTTTGAGTTCCTGCCAATTATGTTATTTAATCTATAATCCGCTATTAAATCTATTAAAAGATATAAAAAAAATTATAAAAAAAGGTCAAACACGTGACCTCTTAAAGGACATGACCTCTTAATATTAATAAAAGTAAGGAGGGAAAAGAGAGTTCATCTTGCATGTATAATATTCTAAAATTAAACTCCAGTAATCCAGAATTATTAACAGGTTTTTAATAAGTCTCCTGATGAGGTCAGAGGATATAGAGAGGATATTAGAAGGTCAAATCTATCGTGTGTCCGTTGTCCCCTCATCCCTCTCTCTCTCCATTAAGGATACCTTATATATATTCAGGAAAGAATGTGAAAGACTCTATTTTACGAAAATTCATTCTGGGAAGCAGGAATTTCGAGATACCATTTCTTCTACAGGCTCGTATAACGATATTTTAAGAACTAGGACTTTCGAGATACCATTTCTTCTTCAGGCTCCTATTTAAGATTAAGAATAGATACTACAAATTCGAGGACCTTAATTTCGAAATTTTAATAGAAATAAAAAACCACAGTGACGTCACTATATCCCAGTGGCGTCATTTTATCCCAGTGACGTCATTATATCCCAGTGACATCTTTATACCACAGTGACGTCATTATATCACAGTGACGTCATTTTACATTAATTTTGGTACTAGAAAATTAATACTTAAAACAAGAGCTAAAAATTTTACTAAAATGGGTCAAGAAATTAATAAAATCAATGTTAAAAGGTATTAATTTCAAATATTTTTTAATATATGAATTTAAAACTTTAATTTTTATCAACTCTAATATTTTATTTTAATTTTTTTTAATTTTTAAATTTTAATTTTGATTGTTTTTAAATATTTTGTTCTTATAATTATTGTTTTATATTTTATAATTGCTGTAAAGGAAATCAATTATATATATATATATATATATATATATATATATATATATATATATATATATATATATATATATATATATATATATATATATATATATATATATATATATATATATATATATATATATATATATATATATATATATATATATATATATATATATATATATATATATATATATATATATATATATATATATATATATATATATATATATATATATATATATATATATATATATATATATATATATATATATATATATATATATATATTAATTATTTAAATGAAGCAGAAAAAAGGATTCTAGACAGGTAAGTTTCTAAAATACTTATTCACAAATATTCAAAATAAAATAAAAGTGAAATTATATTAAAATAAAATTATATTAAAAATAAAATTAAATAAAATAAAATTATATTAAAAATAAAATAATATTAAAAATAAAATTAAATAAAGTAAATAAAATTAAATAAATAAAATAAAATAAAATTATTTTAAAAATAAAATTAAATAAAAATAAAATTAAATAAAATAAAATTATATTAAAATAAAATTACCTTTAAACATTTCAGAACTTCTTGAATTTCTTGAGCTTCTTGAATTTTTTGAATTTAAAAATAATAATTATGATAATAATAATAATAATAATAATAATAATAATAATAATAATAATAATAATAATAATAATAATAATAATAATAATAATAATAATAATAATAATAATAATAATAATAATAATAAAATAATAATAATAATAATAATAATAATAATAATAATAATAATAATAATAATAATAATAATAATAATAATAATAATGATAATAATGATATTAAT
>SEYY01020189.1:97500-100000 GCA_009176605.1 Armadillidium nasatum
AGGGGAGATATTAGGGGGGAGAGGTTTGAATGTGGACGAAGGTAGGAGAGTCACGGAGGACAGAGTGAGATGGAGGGCATGGTGAGGGGGAAGGGAGATTGAGTGTGGATGTGGGGGTGTAAACGAACTGTGACGGGCACCACCACGAGAGTGGGAAAGGTGAAGGGTAAAATATAATATATATATATATATATATATATATATATATATATATATATATATATATATATATATATATATATATATAGATATATAATATAATAAAACAATAAATATATATAATATATATATATATATATATATATATATATATATATATATATATATTAATTTTATCTGTTTATAATCTTAAACCACTCTGTTTATAATTTTAAAAATCTGTTTATAATCATAAAGAAGTTTGTTTCCATCTAAAAGAAGTCTGTTTATAATCATAAAAGATGCTTATGATCATAAAGAAGTCTGCTTCAATCTTAAAGAAATCTGCTTAAAATCTTAAAGTCTTATTTCAATCTTAAAGAAGTTTATTTATGATCTTAAAGAAGTATATTTATAATTTTAAAGAAGTCTGTTTATAATATTAATTATAGAAGTCTGTTTCAATCTTAAAGAAGTCTGTTTATAATCTTAAAGAAATCTGTTTATAATCGTTAGATTTCATTTTGACAAGTTGCTAATTAGGTGAACATGGGTTAGTTTTCATGATTAAGTCAATACAAAGATTAAATATATAACTACCTTTTTGAAAGCTATTATTCAAAGTGTTATTATTATAAGTACTCTTTATTTCTGAAACATAATTTTTAACATTAATAATTGATCAATATTCAGGCTTGCGCCACGAATTTGACAGCAAAATCTGAAGAAATGAAAATGGAGAAGCAAAAGTGCGATAGCCTTTTAAGTCAAATGCTACCTCCGTTTGTTGCCCAACAGCTCAAAAAAGGTCTTATGGTAAGGTTGTAATAATCCACTAAACTAACCTTCGTTCAAAATTGGAAGAAAACTTATCTTACTAATGATTCGTGAAAGATATGTGTGTGTGGAAGTAAAAGATTACTGGGTGTATACGGGGCAAATTGTGCTGACAGTAGCTGTTAATAAGAATACCATAAAAATTAAGTGTAAGATTTTTTCACACGTAGTATTATTGATATTATTATTATTATTATTATTATTATTGTTGTTGTTATAATATTGTTACTATTGTCCATATAATTTTTGTTAGCATTATTTATATTATTACTATAATTACTATTTTACAGGTCCCATGATATATAATTCTGTTTTTCCAATTATTTAAAACCACTTTGTTTTCCACAGTAGCTCCTTTTCACAGAAATAAAGGGCTACAGTATTATTGTTCATGTATTAATTAGTGTAGGACCTATTGTAAAATTATAATATAAATGCACCATTATCTGAATAAAAAATTATGAATTTATTACTATTATTATTATTATTATTATTATTATTATTATTATTATTATTATTATGAAAATCATCAAATTTGCATAAATTTCTAATAATTTTCCTAAATCTTTCTCAGGTTAAAGCAGAAACATTCCCAATGGTAACTGTTTATTTCAGTGATGTTGTTGGTTTTTCAGAGCTTGTTTCGGAATCGGCCCCATTGCAAGTATATATATATATTATATATATATATATATATATATATATATATATAATTATATATATATATATATATATATATATATATATATAATATATATATTATATATATATATATAATATATGTAGTTATTCTGAAATACAAAATTGAAAGCATATTTTTTCTATTTGTTTGAATAGTTTTAATGAAGTATTTACTTGCCAACTTAGCTGGTTAATATGGGCGTGTTTACGAGACATAAAAGACAGGTAATATAGTAAAAACGCAATCCAAATATACGACAATTAATAAGTATGATGCTGTGAGATTTGGTTGGTGTGATTCCGTTTCAATTCCTATAATATTCTGTGTAACGATTAAATCAGTTAGAGCTTTTCAAACAATGTTTTGAGGAGAGAAGATCATATTTTATTTTAATCAGCCCCAAAGATATAGTGTTCCATCAAGACAATGCACAGTAGGTAGGTCCAAACAATACTGAAAATGACGTGGAAAGACTTGTAACCTCAGCTAGGATGTAATCTCACACTTTCCCTTTTTTTCTCTAAGACCTTCCTTAATCAGGAGCTTATCTATCCACTTTGATGGAGTAGTTCTTAAAATACTCACTGTACATTCTCTTACTTCAAGACAAAGTCCGTTTGCTAAAAAAAAAAAAAAAAAAAAAAAAAAAAAAAAAAAATTATACTTTGAAAGTGTTACTGAACAAGAAAACAAACGAAACATGAAATATTTTATATCTTTCTGATCTAAAATTCGGATACAACATAACTCACAGGAGGACCTTTTAAAGACACGAGACAGAATTTGAAAATTTCCAGACTACATTCATAAACTTTATTCTCTTTTTTTTTTATTTCACATCGC
>SEYY01020189.1:112500-120000 GCA_009176605.1 Armadillidium nasatum
TTAGAGCAGATGACCTTTGATCTATTTCGTATTTCACATTGGGGAAGAGAAAACATGATCGTTTTCAATGCCACCAAAACTCAATTCCTCCATCACTCTTCTCGACACAATCTTCCACACAACTATGATATCTTCTTCGAAAACACACAACTCAAACCTTCATCTCTCATTAATATTCTTGATGTCTCTTTTTCTCGTGATCTTTCTTGGAAAGATCACTTTACCTCTCTTTCTAAACAAGCTTTTAAGAGGTTAGGTGTTCTGAGGCGTCTTCAGTATTTCTTCACTCCACCCCAGGGCTTGTTCTGTATAGGGGTGTTGTTCGCTCATGAATGGGGTTCGTCTTACACATCTGAGGTGGTTCCACTCATACAGCTCTCCTTGAAAAGGTGGAGTCTAGGGGTTTTCGCCTTATCAACTCTCTTTCTCTCACTAATTCTCTCCAGTCTCTGCACGTCGAATACTATAGATATTACAATGGAAACTGCTCTTCTGAACTCTCTCTCGTCGCATACCTCCTCCATTGAGAAGGGCTCGTTCGATTAGTCTTTCTACACAGTCTCATCCTTTCTCTATCCAACTCTCTGACCCCAAACTTAACCGCTTTGCTCAATCCTATATGTGCTCTACTGGTAAAGTCTGAAACACACTCCCTTCATCTATTTTCCCAACTTCCATTGACTCACACACCTTCAAACGACGTGTATCAGGTCATCTCGGCCTTTAATTTGACCAGGTTTCCGACTTTCCTCCTAACTCTGGAGGAAATTTTAGTAGGCCTCTGGCCTTTGCCCACCAGAGTGAAATATAAATAACATATATATATATATATATATATATATATATATATATATATATATATATATATATAATATATATATATATATATATATATATATATATATATATATATATATATATATATATATATATATATATATATATATATAAATAATGAACAGAAATTTTTCCAGATGAAAATGTGTGCAGATCGGGATTTTACCTAGGAATCCTTGATAAACATGTCATAGAAAAGGAAAAGTATCTAATTATCACTCACTGTCTTGGATCAAGTTTGTGAAAAATGAATAAAACTCATGGAAGGTTTTATGGAAATATCGTAGTTGTTATAATTTGTTTAGAATGGCTGTTGATAAAGAAAGAAACTGAAAAAGAAAGATCAAATAAGGATTGGAAAGACAAAAAAAAAAAACAAATAAATAAATAAATAAATAAATAAAAAAAAAATTACGCGAGTAGTAGAATTTATCGAAAGTGAATTATCTGGAGTAATACTGGAAATAAGGAAAATATCTGTAATGCATCCATAGTTAAAGTTTTCAATTATAATATATTTTAGATATGTGAAAAGATAGATCGAATCGCAGATCTGTCATTCTTAGTGAGCCTAATAAATATAGGAATTACTAATTAATAAAAGGTAAATTAAGGGGATAAGATGAAAGGTTGAAACAAATTTGTTAGAAGAAAAAGTTTAATTAAAAGAAATCCCTTGAGAGCATAATGGTACGGATGGGCAGGAACTAGGAGAATTAAATTCTTAAAAACGATTTGGAAAGTTTAGCCTGAGGGAGTTAAGCTTTTTATTCTTATATTTTTAAAAAAAAATTTAAATTTAAATTTTTTTTTTCTTAATGTAGAATGAATAAAGAAGGGAAGAAGGTAGACATAATAATAAAAATACTAAAGTGAAAGGATAGAAATTATATATCACGAGACAAACCCAGATTAGGGAACAATATCGAGAAGGTTTAAAATTAGTTTGCGTGAGATATTTTGTAAGCTGAATATATGGTAAGAGGTATAGATATTGTCCTCAAATTGAGTGAAAGGAAAACTAGACAGAGATATTTGAAATGAAGAAATTAAAAGTTATACGCTAAATGACTATTGACAGAGTAAGGATATAGAAATTAAGGAATTGAATGAATAGGATAGTTTCATAAGAGTGTAATGAATGAATAAGAGTAATTTTAGTATGAAAATTTTAAGTTTATACGGAGAAAAGATAGTTGAAACGGAAATCCTATATTTAATTTGATGAATGAAGTGTACAATGTGATAAGAATGGGTTCTACCAGCAGAAAAAAGAGAAAAATTAACTATATGGAAAAAAAGCTTGTGGTAGGCGTTAAAAGAGTTAATAGAATATAATAAGTGATGACTACCAATAGTTAACATTAGTTCAAATTAGTTTGAAACAATTCTATAATGCGATAAATAATTTATAAACAGTATGTATATATGTATATATATATATATATATATATATATATATATATATATATATATATATATATATATATATATATATATATATATATATATATATATATATATATATATATATATATATATATATATATATATATATATATATATATATATATATATATATATATATATATATATATATATATATATATATATATATATATATATATATATATATATATATATATATATATATATATATATATATATATATATATATATATATATATATATATATATATATATATATATATATATATATATATATATATATATATATATATATATATATATATATATATATATATATATATATATATATATATATATATATATATATATATATATATATATATATATATATATATATATATATATATATATATATATAAATGATATAGTATCGGATGTTATTTTTTTCTCTTTTGCGGATATGGATGAGGATGCGGATATTGAATTTTCGTCATGTGCGGATGAGGATGCGGATGCGGGATATTTGAATTTCCGAAAAGTGCGGATGCTGATGTGAATGCGTATGCCATCAAAAAATATATATATATATATATATATATATATATATATATATATATATATATATATATATATATATATATATATATATATATATATATATATATATATATATATATATATATATATATATATATATAATATATAAGTTTAGATAGCTTCTTTCCTAGTGAACCTTAATCTAATTAGAAAGATCAAAGCTAGTACTAAGGGTTTCCACATTCTCATTTAATACACTGTGAACGTTTAGCACCGTCACTCAGTCCGTCTTCAGCACAAATTTCTATTTTAAAATACAATCAAAATATAAATTTATTAACTATCTTTATGATATTTAAAATAATAATGATTGGAATAAAATAATAAAAAAATAAAGTAATGATATTAATAATGAAATAACAAATAAAAACAAAAAGGCTGGACAATTTTAGGAAAAAAGGACTTCGTTATTGAGTGAAAAAGACAATAGAAGAAGCTTGATCCTTTAAAGAAAGGCAATGAGTTTTTATATATAAAACTTCAAAATCCTACAATCAAGAAGGGAGAAGCACGTTGAATAATACAGAAATTAGAAGAATAAAAAGGGTGGGTATCTCCATTGTCTTTTATGGCAGAGTGTACAGGAGAGCAAAGAGGAAGGTCTGTTCTAAAGAACACTCTTTAATGCCTTTCAATCTTCACTTTTTAATTGTACACCAGTTTGGCCTACATACGGAGCATTTTAGTTGGCACACTTAAATAAATAAATTAATGAGGATCTGAGAAGCATTGGGTGAGACTCCTTGTGTCTGAAGAAGCTTTAGTTGAAAGAGAGTTATAATTTATAAGAATGAACGGAAATGCATTTTCAATTATAATAACAATATTTTTATTGATTGAGATGTAAATGAACCTATATATAGAAGTTTTAAGTATATTTTTGTTTGAGTACAGTAGGAAAATGAAGGGTGGGTCTGAAGATATTAGTGAGATACTCCTTAATACTTTTTTCCACTTGGAACTTTGGGAATAAATTAAAATGGAAAAGTATTTTCATAAATTCCATCCCTGTATGGAGTATATATATATATATATATATATATATATATATATATATATATATATATATATATTATATATATATATATATATATATATATATATATAATATATATATATATATATATATATATATATTATAGTGATGGATCTCATATCATATTTGGTCATTTGCGTATGTGGATGCGGATATAGAATTTTCGTCAAGTGCGGATGCGGATGCGGATGCGGATACAGATGCATAATTTTTGCAAGTTCGGATGCGGATGTAAATTTTGATGAGGACGCTCCGCGAATGTGGATGCCATTACTAATATATATATATATATATATATATATATATATATATATATATATATATATATATATATATATATATATATATATATATATATATATATATATATATATATATATATATATATATATATATATATACATATATTTAATATATATTAAATTTAGAGAATTAAATTTTTTTTTATAAATAGTTTTAAAATTTTTTATCTTTATCAATATTTATTTTAAAATTAAAAAAAAAAAAAAAAAAAAAAAAAAAAAAAAAAAAAAAAAAAAAAAAAAAAAAAAAAAAAAAAAAAAAAATATATATATATATATATATATATATATATATATATATATATATATATATATATATATATATATATATATATATATATATATATATATATATATATATATATATATATATATATATATATATATATAATATATATATATATATATATATATATATATATATATATATATATATATATATATATATATATATATATATATATATATATATATATATATATATATATATATATATATATATATATAATATATATATATATATATATATATATATATATATATATATATATATATATATATATATATATATATATATATATATATATATATAATATATATATATATATAAATTTAATACATAAATTCATTTTATAATAAAAAAAGAAAAAGAAAAAAAAAAAAAAAATTTTTTTTTTTTTAATTTTTTTTTTTTTAATTTTTAAAAAATTTTTGTTTAATTTATCACACCATTAAAAAGGAAAAAAAAATTAAACATAGTATATTTAATTAATAATTATATTAAGGAAATTACCTGTTTTGTATTAAAAGAACTTTTTATACAATGAAGAATGTGAAACGTACTCAACCTAACTGAAAACTACACTTAAGTTGGCCTTCTTATCAGTTCATAATCGAAAGTTTAATCTTATCAGTTCGCTTTTGTTCTTCTATAGCATGTAATAAATATGACATATATATATATATATATATATATATATATATATATATATATATATATATATATATATATATATATATGATATATATATATATATAAAAAATATATATAGAAAGAGAGAGAAGAGAAGAAGAGAGAGAGAGAGAGAGAGAGAGAGAGAGAGAGAGAGAGAGAGAGAGAGAGAGAGAGAGAGAGAGAGAGAGAGAGAGAGAGAGAGAGAGAGAGAGAGAGAGAGTTTGAGTATAATTCTAAATTTTTCAACTATAGTTCAAAAACAGTTCACACCACAAAAATGTTCAAAGAAACTTTGGGAGCAACAACAAAATTGTCACTTATATTTTCAGGTATTTTCTTATTAAAAAATAGTAATAATTAGCGTAACGTGTCTTCGTCTTTTGTTTGTTCTTATTATATATATATATATATATATATATATATATATATATATATATATATATATATATATATATATATATATATATATATATATATATATATATATATATATATATATATATATATATATATATATATATATATATATATATATATTAATTGAAAAGGCATTCATTAGGGATTCGAAAAGTATTTAACTACCATTTATTAAAGATTGTTATTTATTACAGGATAAAAGCATCCGTAAATTCAGAGTGATAATATAAAAACAGAAAATGGTTTGTGAATGAACAGATTGTTTTTTTTTTTAACGCAGAGCATTTTTGAATCATAAGAATGTAATAGCAAAAGGTTGGGATATTTTTTACGAAAATCTGCAGTTTAGTACCAATCCAAAATCTGAGATTTATTTCCAAGTCCAAAATCTACTAACTTAGTCCGATTTAAAATATTTTAAAGGAGATATTTCTACTAAAAACTGTTTATTTAGATGGTGGACAAAGTGGATATTATCATGTTCAAGAGGAACATTATTAGTTGAAGTTAATAAGAAAAGCTAAAGCAGTGTTAACACGTTAACTTTACTAGAGTAAGTGTTTTTAAATAATTAGACATAATACTAACATTTTCTGTCTTGTAGTTGCGAGTGTCTGTGATTTGTTCTTTTCAAGCTTGGTAATCATGTTAGTGGTTAAGTTTTCATGGTTTGCATGTGGGTTAGCTTTGAATATCTTTTTTTGTGAGTAGATATTAACACTGTTTCTTTTGCTTGAATATGTGCATTACTACCCATAAGGGAGAAGAATCACAGAGAAAATTAAAGGCAGAAATGTTTCATATTAGCAGCCATAAAAAGAATGTTACAGTAACAATTCAACTATATGGAAAGTTTCTAAGAATATACAAATCAATTATTACTAATAAATATTTTAAAAATAAAACTAGACGACTTATAATATTACTGAAATAAAAATAACTTTCCTTCGGTCAAACCATTACCAATTTCTGTCAAACGATATCTAAGAAATATAATAAATTATCTTTTTGATGGTTCATTTGTTCAAGCTATCATCAATGTGAATACGCTACACTTTTCTGTATAATATATAAACAGGAAAACGGATTTTAATAACAAAATTAATTCAGTTACTTTTTTAGAAAACAGAAGTTGTTTCATCCTTATAATTAGCACTCATAACAAAAGACAAAAATAGACAACTCTATTCATCCTAACATTCTTTCTCTTTTAGAGTGATCGCATTGACTCTCTTACTAAAGAAGCTTCTAAAAAAGTTTGGGGTTCTGAGATGGCATTGAGAACCAGTATTGAGAACTACAACACCCGTGCTTTCACTCTAAATGATTATAATTCATTCGTTTATGGAAAATGTGTTTTACGTCGGTGACGGTCATTTCAAACAGGTCTTCTTCAAAAAAAGTTGAGTCTAGAGCATTTCGTTTCATAAATCACTAAGAACATTGTTATCCATAAAAAAGGTTATAGCAAACGTGCAATGAGTCATACTCTAAAGCAGATAATGTTTCAGAATATTGACTAAATGAATGAGAAACAATTATAATTAATAACATATTAATTATAGCAATCTCTCACGGATGTAAATATAAACTTTTTACCTCATGTTCCGTGATGGTATCCGTGAAAGATAATATTGTTAAAATTGCTTTCAGAATTGTGTAAAGAAATACAATTGAAAAGGAAGACAACGAAAAATAGTTTGAGAACCAGTATTGAGAATCAAGAAAAAAATCAACAGATTTCACTGTTTCTAATGTAATAAATTTTCTCATGGCATTTAGCAATGACAATGAACAAAAAAACTGAAGGAAAAAAAACAAAGTTAATATTGGATTTGTATTCTATAGAAAAAGAGCAGAGAGTGTCGCTGACTTACAATTTCTAAAAATAAATGAAGAAAAATATACCAAATTGATTCATATTT
>SEYY01020189.1:125000-127500 GCA_009176605.1 Armadillidium nasatum
GCAGTTGAATTTTCAATATATATATATATATATATATATATATATATATATATATATATATATATATATATATATATATATATATATTATATATATATATATATATATATATATATATATATATATATATATATATATATATATATATATATATATATATATATAGGATCTAGGTTGGTTCACGAGTGGGCAAAATACAGGTGGGGCGTTTTCGAAGAATATGGTCACTATGGGGATTTGGTCTACCCAGAGTCTTCAAGACGAGAAGAAGGTAAATGGGAACCAAACTACTGTACCAATGCACCACTAAATGGATATGAGTAAGATGACAAGTATTAAATAGTATTAATTAACATTTTAATGATATACCAAATGCTGAAGATTAATTATTATTATTATTATTATTATTATTATTATTATTATTATTATTATTATTATTATTATTATTATTATTATTATTATTATTATTATTATTATTATTATTATTATTATTATTATTATTATTATTATTATTATTATTATTATTATTATTATTATTATTATTATTATTATTATTATTATTATTATTATTATTATTATTATTATTATTATTATTATTATTATTATTATTATTATTATTATTATTAGTAGTAGTAGTAGTAGTAGTAGTAGTAGAAGTAGTAGTAGTAGTGATAATAGTATTCATTGATGGTGTAACTGATGTATTACCTTTGTTTTTTTGTTTTCTTTCTTTAACAATCGAATACATCAGTTTACAGCCTCCTTTTTTTATTAATAATATTTAATAATATTTCAGATCTAGCTGTGAAAGTTCTTCTGACTGTCATTTTACAATAGAAGATACTCTCTCTGTTACGTCATCACTTATGGCTGTTCCTAGCCTCTTATCGGTAAGATTTATACAGACACACACACACATGCAAGTATATATGCTCATATATATATATATATATATATATATATATATATATATATATATATATATATATATATATATATATATATATATATATATATATATATATATATATATATATATATATATATATAGTATATATATATATATATATATATATATATATATATATATAAAAGATATGTTCCGTAATATGTTTTGAAACCAATTGTACTTTAATTAAGAAATTTGAAAAAAAAAAAAAAAAAAAGCCAGATTTTTATGCAAATACATGTGTTCAAAAATACAAAAAATGTTCAGAAACTGTTACCATATTTCTTAACATAATCCCTAAAAATATGACATTCTTGTATTACTCTCTCTCTCTTGCGCTTTTTTTTTTTTTTTTTTTTTTTTTATTCAGAAAGTATTTTAGATAAGTTATCCATTAATTTCCATTTTCTATGGAATAAATTCACTTTTAAAGTTTTGCTAAAGTTAAACTAATATTAAAGGAAACTTTGACTTTGCTGTCTTTAATAAAGTTCTCAAACGTAATTAAGTAAACTTACATAACAATTTTACCTAATTTGAAATTTAAATATCATAATTTAAATTAAATGAAAATGTGAAAATTTAAAATTAAATTAACAATTTTTTAATAGCTTTAATTAAATAATGAAATTCTTCTCAGTTTCTTCTTTTTCTACTTTTTAGTGCTTTACTCATATATATATATATATATTATATATATTATATATATATATATAATATATATATATATATATATATATATATATATATATATATATATATATATATATATATATATATATATATATATATATATATATATATATATATATATATATATATATATATATATATATATATATATATATATATATATATATATATATATATATATATATATATATATATATATATATAGTATATATATATATATATATATATATATATATATATATATATTATATATATATATATATATATATATATATATATATATATATATATATATATATATATATATATATATATATATAATATATATATATATATATATATATATATATATATATATATATATATATATATATATATATATATATATATATATATATAATATATATATATATATACTATATATATATATATATAAATATATATATATATATATATATATATATATATATATATATATATATATATATATATATATTATATATATATATATATATATATATATATATATATATATAATATATATATATATATATATATATATATATATATATATATATATATATATATATATATATATATATATATATATATATACGGTTGAAAAAAGGTGAAAGGTCTACAAAAACCCACCAGCATAAGGAAAATTCTTAAGGTAATGAAAATTATGCTTCGATATGATTAGAAGCACAATGGGGTTTGCTAGAAAGTCAAACCGAAGCATGTTCTTAAGTTTGTTCTTAAATATGTTCTTAAGTATGTTCTTAAGTATGTTCTTAAGTATGTTTTTAACTATGTTCTTAAGTCAAACCGAAGTATGTTCTTAAGTATGTTCTTAAA
>SEYY01020189.1:135000-145000 GCA_009176605.1 Armadillidium nasatum
TAATATATAATATATATAATATATATATATATAATATATATATTAATATATAATAATATATATATATATATATATAATATATATATATATATAATATATAATATATATTATATATATAATAGATAGATATATAGATAGATATAGATAGATATAGATAGATAGATAGATAGATAGATAATTTAATATACCCAAAATATATTCTTTATGTTTTATTAACTTATTGTTGACAGCTGACGTGACTGGTAATGATGGTATATATTCTGCTTACTTAATTCCCGCAATTCCCGTTGGAGACTTTTGGTTATTCGTATATGCAGACGACAACAATGGTGAAGCAAGATTTTTACCCACTGAATATGATGGTAATTATAAGAATAATATATATATATATATATATATATATATATATATATATATATATATATATATATATATATATATATATATATATAATATATATATATAATATAATATATATATTATATATATATTATATATATATATATTATATATATATATATATATATATATATATATATATAGTATATATATATATATATATATATATATATATATATATATTATATATATATATATATATATATATATTATATATATATATATATATATATATATATATATATATATATA
This sequence comes from Armadillidium nasatum, assembly GCA_009176605.1. Classification (NCBI taxonomy): domain Eukaryota; kingdom Metazoa; phylum Arthropoda; class Malacostraca; order Isopoda; family Armadillidiidae; genus Armadillidium; species Armadillidium nasatum. The sequence continues at coordinate 135,652 of SEYY01020189.1, forward strand.
TATATATATATATATATATATATATATATATATATATATATATATATATATATATATATATATATATATATATATATATATATATATATATATATATATATATATATATATATATATATATATATATATATATATTATATATATATATATATATATATATATATATATATATATATATATAATATATATATATATATATATATATATATATATAGGACGAACATGAGTATCATTGGCAATATCCCCATGTAATTCAGCATTAAATTCCCAAACTTTTTCTTTATGGTTACTTCTCTATTTTCAATTATGTTTCTATTTATGCCTTTTGTTGCTGCAAGCCATTGATTACTCAGTGATAGCTGACGTTATGTTTTACTTTTTCGAGTATTAATTTATTATATTCAATTATATTCTTGATGCGATTTTGGTTAAATGCTCTTTCACTCTTTCTAAGGGTTTTGTTTTTAATTTTTTCAGTTTAATGTATTCTTTTGTATTTTTAAAGTTTCCAACTTTAATTAACCAAAACTTTTTTTTTATTATTATTATTATTGGGTTCTTAAGCCTTCAAATATTGTTCACTGTAGAGCCCTTTCTATTATAAGTGATGCTATTTGGATTCGTTCATCTAATTTTTATGTTTTAATTAGCTAAGTAAACTATCAAATCTACTTTTAGGTTTTGATTTAAATTCTTCAGCATTTTCTCTGTATAAAAAATATCATTTATTTTACATTGCCAAAAATGTCTCTTTTTCCCTTTTTACTTCAGTTTTACATCTCACATTTCACTTCTCATTTTCTGTAGCATTTATTTAATACTGATAAATCTTGGAAGATGTTTTTGTTAAAAGACAATAAGAATTTGATTTCATTTTTAGTATTAAGACCTTTTTATTTTTCTAGTACAATGAGTTTATATATATATATATATATATATATATATATTATATATATATATATATATATATATATATATATATATATATATATATATAATACGGACTAAGCGTACTTTCATAAAAGGAAGTGCTGACCTCCATGGCTCTCCTACTGATAAAACTTCTGGCCTCTTGTCAAAAATATATCTAATAACTTCTGTAAATCTTCATTTCCTCCTCTTAGTTGCTCTGATGGTTCTGTAGCTAAAACTCCCTCTGAAAAGGCTAATCTCTTCCGCCTTATTTTTTCATATAATTCCACCCTGCACGATTCTGGCATCCTTCCTCTTCCTACTCCTTCTCTTCTCAGGCATCCCATGTCTCTACCTCTGATTACTCATGATCGGGTGCATAGGTTCCTGAAATCTATGAACGTCAGGAAGGCCAGTGGCCATTATGGTATTTCCCCTCGTGTTCTGAGGGAGTGTGCTTCCGAGTTGCCGCCTGTCCTCGTTCAACTCTACTCTCTATGCCTTAATACTAATAATTTTCCTCTATGCTGGAAGCGTGCATTTGTTCAGCCGATCCTGAAAAAAAGGTAGCCGCTCTGACCCTTCCAACTATCGACCTATAGCTCTCACTTGTATTCTGTCTAAAATCTTTGAAACTCTCCTCAACTCTCATTTCCTTGGATCATTTGGAATCTCATTCTCCTTCTCTAGATCACCAGTATGGCTTTCGTCGCTCGAGGTCAACTGGTGACATACTTTCCTATCTTACCGATCTATGGTCTTCTGCCCTTAGGGACTTCGGGGAGTCTTGTGTGGTGGCGCTTGACATATCCAAGGCTTTTGACCGGGTATGGCATGCGTCACTGCTCTCCAAGCTCCCTTCCTTTGGGTTTCCTCCTTCCCTTTGCTTACTCTTGTCTAGTTTTCTCTCAGATCGTTCCATTTCGGCAGTTGTAGATGGAGCGACCTCTTCCTCCTTTTCTGTCAACTGTGGTGTTCCTCAGGGTTCTGTTTTATCTCCTACCTTATTCTTACTTTTCATTAACGATCTTCCTCAGCTGTACTTCTAACTCTGTTCATTCTTATGCCGATGATTCAACTCTCCATTCTTCTACTCATTTCAAATCTGCTCCCTTCTTTTGCTTCTAGAGTTTCTTCTCGTCTTCAACTTTCCGATTCCATTCTTGCCGATCTGGATGGAATTTCCCGGTGGGGCATAGCAACCTTGTGAAATTCAACTCTTTAAAAACTCAACTTCTTCACATCTCTCTCTCTCAAAAACACCTCCCAACTTTCCTATCTCCTTCGATGGCTCTCCCGTCTCACCTGTAAATAACATAACATTCTTGGTCTGAACATAAACAATAAATTATTTTGGAAACCTCATATCACAATGGTTGCTAAAGTGGCCTCTAAAAAGCTGGAGTTCTGTTCAGATTGCGAGAATTTTTTTCTTCTGAACAGTTACTCCAAATATATAAGGGTCTTATCGCCCTTTGTATGGAGTACTGTTCTCACATTGGGGGGCTCCGGCTTCCTCCTCTCTTCTGGATAGGGTTGAGTCAAAAGCTAAAAAGATTAATAAACTGTCCCCTACTTTCAAACTCTCTTGACTCTCTTTCTCTGCGACGTGACGTTGGCGCACTATCTCTTTTCTACAGGTACTACAATGGCAGGTGCTCGAGGGAATTGACCTCTCGCATTCCTCCACCGTTGCGTCGTCCTCGTTGCACAAGGGGTGCCCTGCTTTCGCACCAATTTTGTGTGGACGTAGGAAATCCCAGGCTAGCCCGTTGTGGTACCTCCTTCTTTCCAGCCACCTCTATTCTGTGGAATTCTCTACCTTCATTTATTTTTCCTTCTGTATTTAATTTTCCACTCTTCAAGGCTTCCGTCTGCGCCCACCTGAGAGCTGTGCGTTAGGTGTGTGTGTTTGTTTAAACGAGTTCTCTCTATGTGTGTGTGCCCCCTCCTTGAAAAGGGCTCTGCCCGTGAGTGGTGCGTTATGTAAAAAAAATAATATATATATATATATATATATATATATATATATATATATATATATATATATATATATATATATATATATATATATATATATATATATATATATAGGTACCAACACGGGTATGCTGTGGTAGCAAACTTGATTTACCTCAAAATTTGGTAGCAACAAACAGTTTTGGTGTAAAGAATTATTCTGTAGCCGGAACCATTACGGAAAGGCCTTTAATTCTTAATTATCCTCCGGGAACGGTTACGGATCTACGATTCTTTAATTTTCCTAATAACTCAAGTATGCAATTTACCTTCACAGATGTTGGAGAGGATCTATATTATGGAACTGGTACGTTTTAATATATGTAGTGTAACCATTATTTATTTTTCATAAATTTGTAAATATATTATTATTATTATTATTATTATTATTATTATTATTATTATTATTATTATTATTATTATTATTATTATTATTATTATTATTATTATTATTATTATTATTATTATTATTATTATTATTATTATTATTATTATTGTAGTTATTATTATTATATATTTATTATTGTTGTTATTATTATTATTATTATTATTTATTACCGATATTATTGTATTATTAATATTGTTATTATTTTTATTATTATTATAATGCTGTGTTACTTCTGCAATGCACGTATGTCTCACTCTAGCAGCAACATCTGTCTCGTAATTATTACTAACACTTCTGCAAATGATATTATGCTACATATTTTATTGATTCTTTGTTTTACTATTAATTACCAATTATTATTTTTATTATTACTATCGTCATTATTATTATTATTATTATTATTATTATTATTATTATTATTATTATTATTATTATTATTATTATTATTATTATTATTATTATTTTTATTATTATTATTTATTATTATTATTATTTTTTTATTATTATTATTATTATTATTATTATTATTATTATTATTATTATTATTATTATTATTATTATTATTATTATTATTATTATTATTATTAGCATTTTGTTTGGTATTGTCGTTACTTTTATTATTGATAATTCTATTAATATTTTTAAATTATTGCCGTAATTGAAGTTAGCTTTGGAATCAGCACTATAAGCCTTATTACTGTTGATATTACAATTTTTCATTATTATTATCATCGTTATCATTATTATAGTTGTTGATATTATTAGTACTTCCCTATCATAATTATTATGATTATTATTATTATTATATTATTACGCTCACTATTGTATTTGCAACTATCGTTTTCCTCTCATCATTATAATTTTTATTATTATTATTATTATTATTATTATTATTATTATTATTATTATTATTATTATTATTATTATTATTATTATTATTATTATTATTATTATTATTATTATTATTATTATTATTATTATTATTATTATATTATTACTTATTATTATTATTATTATTATTATTAATATTATTGTTATTATCATTATTATTATTAGAATTAGTATTGTTATTACTAATTTCACTATTATTAATTTTACATAATATTTGTATTTTAATTACCATTATCTTTATTACTCATTTATTATATACACCATTTTAGTATTTACTTTTTTAATAATAAAATTAAAAACTTATTTAACTAGTAAATCTTGGGGCTCAATGGAAACTAATGTGTATCCCCTTAGAAGTTCCTTTTCAGAGAACTATTCAGTCACTTCATTGCTATTATTATTGTTATTATTATAATATAGTTAGTAGTATAAGACATGATAAATATTGTAAATTATAATGTACGTTCAGTGAATAAAGAATTTTGAATTTGAATTTTGAATTATTATTATTATATTATTATTATTATTATTATTATTATTATTATTATTATTATTATTATTATTATTATTATTATTATTATTATTATTATTATTATTGTTATTATTATTATTATTGTTATTATTATTATTATTATATTTATTATTATATATATATATATATATATTATATATATATATATATATATATATATATATATATATATATATATATATATATATATATATATATATATATATATATATATATATATATATATATTATATATATATATATATATATATATTTTAATATTCGTTAGAGCCATATTATTGTAGGTATTTACGGTTAGGCGATATGATATACACTTACTAACAAATTATAACACAATAAATCAAATTAAACCATTTTTTTTATTGCTTTTCTTTACTTCTTAATTTTTCTTTATATTCTTTTAGTTTGTTCAAAATCCCAAATTCATATTTACTTTATTTTTGAAAGATGAATAATTATGACGATATATACCTTTGAAAGTGGATGGAAGTTATTAATGTTTTCTCTCTCTCTCTCTCTCTCTCTCTCTCTCTCTCTCTATATATATATATATATATATATATATATATATATATATATATATATATATATATATATATATATATATATATATATATATATATATATATATATATATATATATATATATATATATTTCAGTTAATCATTATACGGTAAAGATTTACGATGACACCATGAATCTAACATCCCAAAATCAATTGAACATAACACCAAAGAGTTCTGGTTCAGCTGAAGTAATTAACATGCCTGCAATCGCTTGCGACAAAGTTCAAATAATGTCTATTTACGGTGTTGACAGTTCTGGACAAGTTGGGGCAGAATCTAACAAAGTCACTGTTTACGTTCCTTGTGTTAGTTCCGATAAATTGAGTGCAGGGGCATGGGTTGGTATTGCCATTGCAGCTTTAGTTATAATACTTCTTTTTGCAGCTGGTTTGATATATGGAATTTATTACAAAGATAAGTCAAAAGGTAAAGGTAAGCATTCCAAATTAGCTTCCTGTACCTGCTTCGAAGACGACGAAGATGACGAACCAGGTCATGCAGTAGAGTCTTCTAATAATTACAATCAAGGAGTTAGTTCACAACCAGTACAACAAATAACATCAATACACGAATTGATAAATGAATCGAACCCTAATAGACAAGGCAACCCATTGACCCAAACAGGAGAAAACGATACTTATTTAGCAAGAACAATAGTAGCTAATGAAATGGAGACTCTTCCTAAAGGTGAAACTGGTGGGTACTTGTCAGATTCATTCCAGTTTTCTCAAGTTAAAAAGTATGATAGTGAAAGATCTCTTCAAAGTATCCCTCCAACAGTTCCATTTGCATCTGCGCATTCAATTAACAACATAGGTCTTCCTGTAAGAACTCCAACATCTTCTGTAGGAGGCTTCAAACAATCCACAGTAGGTAGAAGCCACGATAATTTATATAATACAGCTGTTTAACTTTAAAATTTCGATTATTTTAAATAATCTACTTGAATGCTAAGAGAAAGTCTAAAAATATAATTTGGTAAATAAATAAAAAGAATATTTTTAGGAAATATTTGATTACCTTGATTGTCAATTATTGCATTTTTTTAATCTTTTAACTTGTTATTGCTAATGTAATATATATATATATATATATATATATATATATATATATATATATATATATATATATATATATATATATATATATATATATATATATATATATATATATATATATATATATATATATATATATATATATATATATATATATATATATAATACTATATATATATACATATAAATAAACAATGATAATAATTCCTCCTTATATGAATTATTATTCTCCTGATATTTATATTCCAGCTTAAACTTTTTTTTATATTCATATATAGAAAGAAAGACGAAAGAAAATTTTATTCCTAGTGTAATCGGACCATTTCAATATATTTATACAAAGACTTTACATTAAGGTACTTTTGTATTAAATAAAAATATTACATATTACATGCATCTGCGTTATTATTATTATTATTATTATTATTATTATTATTTATTATTATTATTATTATTATTATTATTATTATTATTATTATTATTATTATTATTATATTATTATATTATTATTATATATTATTATATTATATATTATTATTATTATTATTATTATTATTATTATTATTATTATTATTATTATTATTATTATTATTATCATTATTATTATTATTATTATTATTATTATTATTATTATTATTATTATTATTATTATTATTATTATTATTATTATTATTATTATTATTATTATTATTATTATTATTAACTGGAAAATATGCAAATTTATGCAATAACAACTTTTTTTATTGATAAAATGCTTTCTATTAATTGTATAATTTGTATATATATATATATATATATATATATATATATATATATATATATATATATATATATATATATATATATATATATATATATATATATATATATATATATATATATATATATATATATATATATATATATATATATATATATATATATATATATATATTATATATTAATATATATTTATTATTTTATATTATATTATGTTTATATTTTATCTAAGTATTCCAAAATAAATTTGTTTTGTTTTATTTATTATTTTAAATCCTTACATATTGGCTTTATATATCATGGAGGCATTTGGAAACTTTGAACTCAGATAAAAAAATATTTCCGTGAAAATTTCAGAATATTGCCTAGAACTGTTATACGTAAGGGAATAATAATACCTTGTAAAAATCCATTGCAATGCAATCTGAAAGTAAAATTTTAATCGTTCATCTAAATTTCTAAGTATATGCACTCTTCTTGGAGGGTTATTCATTATTACCAATAATTTTATTATTGGTCTTCAAGGTTACTGATAACGTTGACGTCTTAACATCAACATATCTTCGTTGATATTTGGAGATAATTTGTGGAATTCTTTTTCTCTCTCTCTCTCTCTCTCTCTCTCTCTCTCTCTCTCTCTCTCTCTCTCTCTCTCTCTCTCTCTCTTTTCTCATTTCTTCACTCTCTCTCTTTCCGTAAGTCGCTAGCATTTTATAGTACTCTATGGCATCAGATTTACTCTTTGTTCTACACCATTGTTTACAACCTACAGACTATTGGTAGTCGCTTCTAAAAGTGCTCGTTATTTTTCCATTTTGATAACTATTTTCCAAGGAGCCAGTATATATTGAAAACATTTCAAACAATCTCCTTGAATCTTAGGAAATAAGGTTTTCATTGCCTTTCACAAATAAATGTTTCTCTGTATGGAGAGTTTTCTTGAAATTGTTCTTCTCAGTACTATCCGGATTTCTCAAAGCTTTTGCAGTCAGTATTTTACGAACGTTGTTATCAAAAAAATGCTAAAGCCGTTATTTCTGGTGAAAGATACTACAAATGGTTTCGAAATTTTTGAAAAGCTACTTTTAATGATTTGTTCGTTAAAGTCCTTTTACTACATATGAAGATCACAATAGAATTTCAAATCTTGAAGAGGAGATTCTGTTGCAACAACCCACATCTTGACATATAGAAACTTAGAAAGAATAACTAATATTCAAACACCCCTGATCTCAATTTTATTGAAGGGACAAGGAAATTGGCAAGGATAAATAAAAAATTTAGAGTTAATTACTTTAAAGATGGTCTGTGCTTGACTTCGTTCTATAGAAACAAATCTCCAATACTTTTTGATTTTCGATTTCTTTAATAACTGATGTACTGTATTAGATTGGTGTTGTCACTACCTGAAGAAATTACAAATATTCCTAATAATTATTCTATTGCATTTAAATTTGAAATCATAAATTCAAGTTATTCCCCTTCTTGACAGTAACGGCTGAAAGAAATTTTGCATCCCAATTAACAGAGATACAATTTATATTTAATTTGTCGAAATTGTCAAACAGGTTTGTACGTATTTTCCTTCGCAAATACTTATGACACCATAATGTAGAGCGAAGGTTTGTTATATCACTCAATTCATGACCCAAAGTTTATGGTGTCATACAGTTTTTTTCCACAGTTTCATGATCACTCACTTTTGAAGCACCAAGTGAAGTAATAACTTGTATTTTACTTTTTCAATCTCTGGTGAAATTCTGTGTTCATCTGCTGGCTTAATATAAGTAGTTTGATGGACATTGTTAGTGATAAGATGGTTGGATTCTCCGAAAGGTATCAAATAATCCTCTATGGATTAAGAGAAGTCAAAACATGTTCATCAACTAATATTTTTACTCCAAGACAAGCTCAATCCTGAAGTAAAACTTGGTTAAAATAAGCTAAAATACCCGGAACAGATTTTATCAGATTTTTATATAAAAAAATTTTTTTAAAAATTTTTCTATATCTGTTAAAAAGAGCAAACTATCTTCACATTTTCAAATTGAATTCTTCTAGCATTGGATATATTTATTTCGTCACATTACCTAAAAACTTTTACTGACTATAGTATTTGTCGTAGTTTATTGACCAGATTTCACTCCCCTTGATTTTTAAACTTACTCCTCGTTTGAAGAATGCTCTGAATGGTCGATATCTTTAATCCTCAGAGAAAGTTTG
>SEYY01020189.1:167500-170725 GCA_009176605.1 Armadillidium nasatum
TTCAAAAGCCTTGAGTCTATTCATGTCGGCCATTGAATAAAAGATTAATGGTTTGAACTGCTTAACTAAGGATGAATTCAAGTCGGTTAATGTCCGCCATTGAATAAATGATTAATGGTTTTAACTGCTTAACTAAGGATGATTTCAAGCGTATACCTTTGAACTTAATTTAAAGATAAAAAAATAATCTTCTGTTAAAGAAGATTCTATATATATATATATATATATATATATTAATATATATATATATATATATATATATATATATATATATATATATATATATATATATATATATATATATATATATATATATATATATATATATATATATATATATATATATATATATATATATATATATATATATATATATATATATATATATATATATATATATATATATAATATATATATATATATATATATATATATATATATATATATAAAATGAAATGTCTCTAATAGAATTATGCTACATTTTAAAGAAAATTATTATTATTATTTATTTTTATTATTATTATTATTATTATTATTATTATTATTATTATTATTATTATTATTATTATTATTATTATTATTATTATTATTATTATTATTATAGACATATTAAAATTAAACTTCCAATTTTACGGACTATTGTTTTTTTGTGTCCCTTTGCGAATGGATTATATATATATTAGTAAAAGGCCTATCGAAATAACAAATATTTTAAGCAATCAATATTTTATATAAATATAAAGCCAGTCGAATTAAAAAATGTCAAATATTTAAAGCTATCGATATCTTATATAGGTAAAAAGCCAATCTGATTTAAAAATGTCACTTCTATGAATTGGGTGGCTATAAAGTCCTTCCAACATTACAAACATTTGTTACAAACAAATTATTACTGATACAGGTTAACGGCTTATAGCAATTGAAAAAGAACTTCATAAAGTTATTTTACGTTATAAATACACGTAAAAAAAAAAAAAAAAAAAAAAAAAAAAACACATTAATATAAAGGTAAATATTTCCATGTGAGCCCACCTTTGTCTTTTGCAGAATATCCAAGGCATAGTCAGTTTCGCGTCATGTGTTGTGTAATATATCGTGGATGACACCAGCAATACTGTCAGTTATTCTCCTTTGCAATTTGTCCATTTAAGGTACGTGTCGCATACACTTTGTCCTTGACATAACGTAAAGAAAAAAGGTCAGGAGAGTTGGTTATGTACGAGTATGTATCGCAAGAAAGATTTCAATCCAACGCTTTCCCACAACACCATCCTGGTGACCTCCCCCCCCTAAAAAAGTCACCCTAATATCTGGTTTTACAGTAAATGGATTCCCATCAGAACGAAATCACTATGCAAATATGTCCTTACACGCACTTTGTAATTTATTTTTAAATATATTAATATTGCTAACATCTCGCAATATTTAATAGCAGAACACGCACACATACACATAGCAATCGAGAGGTCCAGGGTTCGAGGCCGGAGCGGGAAATGTGAGCGGTTTCTCCTTGCGCTTACTTCCGAATGACTCGGTCGTTAAACGATTACATCAGTGCAGTGCTCTTGCCACTGATGGGAATAATTTCCGGCATCAGCGATAGGCCTGGCGCAGCCAGCGGTATTCTCCGTGAGCCCTTGAAACCCAAGGATCTTCCTCGAAAGATATCACAGACAGGAAGAAAGTCCTTCCTGGGGGAAGATGATTATTATTATATATATATATATATATATATATATATATATATATATATATATATATATATATATATATATATATATATATATATATATATATTTCAGTTTGCCACAGAACAGAAGTGTCTGTAAAGAAGGAGCCACCACTACGGGATTTCCAGCATCCACACAAAATTCGTGCGAAAGCAAGGCACCCCTTGTGCAACGAGGGTGATGCAATAGTGGTGGATGCGTGAGGCCAATTCACTTGAACATCTACCATTGTAGTACTAACAGTAGAGAGATAGTGCCCCAACGCCATGTGGCAAAGATAGAGGGTCAAGAGAATTTGAAAGTAGGGGGCAGTTTATTATTCTCTTAGCCTTATACTCAACCCTATCCAGGAGAGTGGAAAAACCGGAGCCCCACCAAATTTGAGAACAGTATTCAATACAAGGGTGAATAAAACCCTTATATTATTGTAATAACAGCTCAGAAGGAAAAAATTCTCGCAACTTGAACAGAACTCCCAGCTACTTAGAGGCCGCCTTAGCAACCATTGTGATATGTGGATTCCAAGACAATTTAGTGTTTATGTTTAGACCAAGAATGTTAATGTTATTTATAGGTGAGACTGTAGACACATCGATTAAGATAAGAAAATTGGGAGGTGTTTTGGAGAGGAAAATGTGAAGAAGTTGAGTTTTTAAAGAGTTAAATTTCACAAGGTTGCTATGACCCAACATGAAATCCCATCCAGATCAGCAAGAATAGAACCGGAAAGTTGAAGACGAGAAGCAAAACAGGGAGCAGACTTGAAATGAGTAGAAGAATGGAGAGTGAGTCATCAGAATAAGAGTGAACAGAGTAAGAAATGCAGTCGAGAAGATCATTAAAGAAAAATAAGAATAAAGTTAGAGATAAAACAGAACCATGAAGAACACCATAGTTGACAGGAAAGGAGGAAGAGGTCTCTCCATCTACAAGTGCCGAGATGGAACAATCTGAGAGACAGCTAGACAAGAGTAAACAAAGAGAAGGAGGAAACCCAAATGAAGGGAGCTTAGAGACCAGCGACGCATGCCATACCCAGTCAAAAGCCTTGGATATGTTAAACGCCATCACACAACAGTCCCCGAAGTCCCTAGGGACAAAAGACCATAAATCAGTGAGATAGGAAAATATTTCACCAGTAAACCTAGAGCGTTGAAAGCCATACTGATGATCTGAGAGGAGAGAAGACAACGAGACTCCAAATGATCCTGGAAATGAGAGTTGAGGAGAGTTTCAAAAATTTTAGACAGAACACAAGTGAGAGCTATAGGTCGATAGTTGGAAGGGTCAGAGCGGCTACCTTATTTCGGGAAAGGCTGAACATATAACGAGGACAGGCGGAAACTCGGAAGCACACTCCCTCAGAACACGAGGGGAAATACCATAATGGCCACTGGCCTTCCTGACGTTCATAGATTTCAGGAACCTATGCACCCGATCATGAGTAATTACAGGCAGAGACATGGGACACCTGATAAGAGAAGGAGTAGGAGGA
>SEYY01020190.1:0-54047 GCA_009176605.1 Armadillidium nasatum
TTTTATGAAAGTACGCTTAGTCCGTCGAAGAACATCCCTGCACCGATTCCGAGCTGAATGAAAATTAGCGAGAGTGATAGGAGAAGGAGAGTTTTTCCAATCACGATAAGCAATGTCTCTCACCCGAAGGGCAAGAGAACAGTTGTTATCGAACCATGGATTTTGAGGAGAAAAAGATTTAGTTGAAGATGGAATGAATCTGCCATCCCGTCAAGGATTACGGCCCCTACCTTTTCAGCAGAGACAGAAACGTCCCCCGAGACAAAGCAAGATTCACTCCAATGATAGTTAGCAAAGAAGCGACGCATTGCCCCCCAATTAGCCCGATTAAAGTGCCAGAAAGTACGTTTAGGGCATGGTGGAGCTGTTGGAGAGAAAGCATTATAATATATAATATATATATATATATTATATATATATATATATATATATATATATATATATATATATATATATATATATATATATATATATATATATATATATATATATATATATATATATATATATAATTATTATATTACAGGACTATTTAGTAGCACTGAACAATATTCTATTAGCGTACCTGATTGCCTTCATATTTCCTCTCGATTTTCAAGTCAATTATATTTACGGAATCTCTTTATTAATCTTATTTTTGGGTATTGCTCTCTATGAGAGAAAAACTGTTGCTAATATATACTGTTTGTGATATTTAATAATTTTATAGATCTTAGATAAATATTTTGTATATCTGAGTGTTTTTAACCTTTATAATATATATATATATATATATATTATATATATATATATATATATATATATATATATATATATATATATATATATATATATATATATATATATATATATATATATATCTCCTCTGGTGGATAAAGACCAGAGGCCTACTAATTTCCACCAGAGTTGAGATGATACTTGAAATTAGTTGTTAAACGTCGACATGCCTCGTTTCACGCCGCTTTAAAGTGTGCAAGTCAAAACAAAGTTGGGAGAACATAAAAAGGGAGTGTGTTCCAGACTTTACCAGTAGAGTACATATAAAATTAGGCATAGCGGTTAAGTCTGTTGAAAGATAGTTGGACGAGAAAGGATAAAACTGTGAAGAAAGTAGTGTTGCACGAGCTCTTCTTAATGGAGGAGAAATGCAACGGGAGAGTTCAGAAGAGCAGTGTCCATTGTACTAGAGATAGTATAGAGTGAGTGCGCAACAGTTCGAAGGGCAAACAGAGATTGGAGGGAATTAGTGAGAACGGAAGACTTGTTAAGATGAAAAGCCATAGACTACACCTTCTCAAGGATAATGAGCTGCGTGAGCGGAACCACCCAAGATGTGTGAGGCTACTCATACTTTATAAAGGACGAAGGACACCCTATATATAAAGAGTAAGCAACTGGATCAGTGTAAAAATTTCTGACGGCGCAATTCAGAACACCCAACCTCTTAAAAACCTGTTTATAAAAGAGAAATTATTTTGTGATCCTTCCAAGAAAGATCACGAAAAAAAAAAAACGAATATTAAAGGACAGATAAATAAGGAATAATATTATATAATATATATATATATATATATATATATATATATATATATATATATATATATATATATATATATATATATATATATATATATATATATATATATATATATATATATATATATATATATATATATTATATATATATATATTAGATTATCATCTTAATGTTACTAATGGAAAGCAGTTTTGTGCATTTCAAAAAATCACTTTTGGTGGAAAGCAACATATCAATGTTCTGGAAACAAAATTAGCGGAAAGCGACGTGGCAAATAAAACAATTACATAATTTAATTAAATAATAAATCAACAATTAAGTATAACAAGTTGATCTATGCTATACAAAGAGTTAACTGTCCTAATTTGATCAAAATCGTATCTGTAGTTACAGAGATATAGAATACAAGTAAAAAATGCAATTAACGATTAATTAGTAAATTACTTAATTGAACATTTGGAAAATCAAAAAATACAATGTTTCGTGGTATTCGAAACTTTACAGTCAAAGAAATTGAACATTCAAAAAAAAATGCAAGCCAACGGGATTAAGTTACTTTAAAAAATCTGGTATCGGTATTTATTACATCATTTTTAGCCGATACCGATACTTCATTCCATCCCTAATAATAATAATTTTTTACCATTAGTAGTATTAATAGTAGTAATATAAGTAGTAGCAGTTACTGCTTTCTCTAGGTTTATTCTTTAAATTTTTCTTCCTCAAGAATTAAGCATAGGAAAATCAAACAAAGCGAATAAATGAAATAGAGTAAATAAATTAAATTGATTGCAGAATAAAATATAAAAAGTGGTTTGTAGTGAGTAAAATATTTTGATTCCATACCTCACCTCAGGTCGCAAATCACACTATATATTTCGAGGCTATGGGTGTCATTTCGAATCCAGATGCTAAGAAGAGATAATTAGAAAGATTGTGAATATTGTATGTAGTAAAAGGTGGTTATTGTATAAAGTTGGTTATGTTTTGGTGATATTCGAGTGCTCGTTTTAGTATATTAAACTAAAAATAGTAAGTAATTATGTATTGACAAACTTGAATCAAAATAAATTCAATTATGAGATGAAGTTTTTTAGATTAACATTGTAATTTCTTTACATAAAATCGTTCAGTTCTTCCAAATTCTCTTTACTTTTCAACAGATCGTCTCACTTACCACACTTATAGTAATAAACATTGATTTTCATAAATTTTAATAGCCTTAGCATTTTACTCTCAAACTACTACACAATTTATCCCAATTACTGTACCACAATCTTACGTTATCTTTAATTGCACAAGGTCTGCGAAACACTACAAACTTTTCAAATATTTTGTGATAGAGAAAATTAATTGTTACTTTATCCTTCAATATTAATGATCAATATAGGAATTTATATACATGTCAGCTACAAAAAACACTTATGCTTCTTATAACTCTATTTTTCATTAGAATAAAAAGTAAAAGTGACAATTACATTGAACTCTTTTTTATATTTTCTATACCTCAAATGAAAATTCTTTTGTTCATACTTTATCAAAATATATTCCTTAAACAAAACTTACATATTACTAGAAGCAATTACAAATTACAACCAAATGCAAAATATTGGCAACAGAAGTCGGAAAATTTCCAAAGAGTAACGTGTGTTAAGATTTTTATGTGCAAAAAGTAGTAGTCCGAAATTATTAACCCACAACTTATAAATTTCTAAATTTAACAGTTAAGTAAAAAAAAAAAAAGAAAAAAAAATAATAATAATAATTTACAAGAAAACTTTAAGAGTAAAATTTACACCGTATGCACTGAAAACAAATTGAGTAAGCAGGACAATACATCGTAATTGAATGGGAATCAAGAGAATTCTCCCTTCATTTATGACTATGTACCATTGGGTATAGTTCTGTGGGTCAAAAAAAAAAAAACAATGAGGAAAAAATTATAAAATTTATACATACAAAGTTTTTTATTTCTTTGTTAATAATCTTAAAAATTTAACTATTATTCTAATTTTAAATTATAAATGTGAAATTGTCATTTCCATTAAAAAATAAAATAATAATGTCCTTTTCTATCGAGAAGAGGATGAAGATGACCTAGAATACCTCCGTCGACGTGGTGGAGTACGAGATCTTGATCTTGAAACACGACGTCTGGGAGGGGGAAGTGGAGACCTGCGGCGTGGTGGTGGTGGGGTTCGACGACGCATTCTGTTATATAAAATATTTTTAAAAATCATTACAACTTATTTAACCTTATTAAAAATATTAGAATAGTAAACACACATTTGCTTACCTTGGAGGAGACCACCGTCTTGGTAGTGGTGGTCTGCGAGGATATAACGTCAATGGTGAACGTCTACGATTGAGTGGAGGCCTCGGAATTAAGACTGGCGCTGCAGTGATTTCCTGACCATCAATTTGTCCCCCATCCATGTGCTTCATCGCGTTTTCAGCTTCTTCTGGTTTTTCAAACTCAATATACCCATAACCTTTATTCAAGGTTGGATGAATACGTCTTGAAAAAAATATTATTGTTTAAGTATGACGCTTAAAAAAGCAAAGGGTAAGGTAGTTAAATTACAATAAAATATTTATTTGTATAAATTTCTTTCAAGTTTTGATATGAACTAACTAAATAAAATACATTTAAAATAATGTGATTTTTTTAAAATTCCACCTTTTCATTTTAAAAATGAAAAATTTTGCAAGAACAAATTAAAGTGTTTTTTACACCAATTTTAATAACTTAAACTACGATACGTAATCTATCAATTAATAAATAAAATGTACTATTATCATCCGTTAATAGTACATTTTTGGCAAAGATGAGGATCTAAAGAAAGAGATGTCAACGTTTTAGGAATACAAAGAGATAGAAACTATTTAAATTTTTTAAATCAATTTCATTATGCATAATTAATAAAGAAATTAAAGATGTGCTAGTATTTGACTTCGAAAAAATCACAGACACAAAAATCAACCTTATGAGGAACTAGTTGAGTTTGCAAAAATGTAAAATTAATTTCGAAATGTATATATTTCTTCTACATTTTCATAAAAAAATTGATTTCAGGCTCGATTTAAAAAAAAAAACACGTAAAAAAAAAAAAAGACTACATAAGGTATGCAATGTGATTTAGAATTATATTACCCATTTATCTGTTATGATCTAAAATACGCGAGTACTGAAAAAACAAAACAAATTTTTTACTATTACTTCTACTACTATTTCATTTACTACTACTACATTTAATTTTATTACAAATATATATATATATATATATATATATATATATATATATATATATATATATATATATATATATATATATATATATATATATATATATATATATATATATATATATATATATATATCCTTACGGGTCAAATAAAGGAAGTTCGATTGTCTTTACAGTTCCGTAAACAGAAAAGATCTCTGTTAAATGTTCTTTATTAACATTTCTTGTCAATCTTCCAACATGAATCCTCGTAGGTTTCGGAGTAGATGAGCGACCTCTTCTTTTCTGCCGCGGTGAAGGTGATCTAATAGGAATAAGGAAAAATGTTCAGTTATACTATTGTGAAATGAAAAAAAAAAAAAAAAACATAAAAGTAATTTCAATATGATACGCTTTCTGAACTGTAGTGTAAACGTTTGGTAATTCTACAATTTTGAAACGATAATATTTCACAATTTCACGGAAAGATTACTCATTTTTATTACTGTATTAAAAGTCGTTAAAAACCTATGGTAAACACTAAAAATATGAGAAAAAAAGTACTCATTATATACAGCATCTTGGCTAACAATATCAAACACTCGTTTAGGCAAAAAGATTTAAAAATATCACAAAAAAAAAAAAAAAAATTCTGTACAGTAATTAAAAATTATGTCAATACCTGGATTTAGAAGTCTTCTTGGGCTTTAATTTTTTGTCTCTGCTTCTACTTCTACTTTTTTCTGCACTCTTGCTCCCCTCTCTGTACAAATATAACCAAAAATGTAAAATCTTGTGATTGTTTATCAAAATTATATATATATATATATATATATATATATATATATATATATATATATATATATATATATATATATATATATATATATATATATATATATATATATATATATATATATATATATATATATATATATATATATATATACAATAATTTGTTTTTGCTGAAATTTTAATGAACAATTCAATCTAATTGGTAATTTCAAATCTAAAGAAAAGTTTAAGGTATTAAATATATTCTTCAAATATAAGTGAAAAAGAAATTTAAATTGACTTAAAATATATAACAAATATACTCACTTTGGAACGACAGCCTTCTCAGTTTTTTCTTCTCTAGAAAATAAAAAATAAAATAAATTAAATAAATAAAACTTTTAAAAGCAATATATAAAAATTAATATCTCTCAAAATAAATGGAAATTAAAATTTCTTAATAATTTCAGGCCAACATAATCAAGATAAAAACCAAGTGTATATTACGAAAAAAAAAATGTAAATCTGATAAAGAAGAGGGGAATAATAATAATATGATTTTATTAATTCAATTCAATTCGAACAGTTTATTCAGAAAAAAAGTACATTTAAAAGTTTGAACATTACATACAAAAAGGTATATTGTTAAATACAATAATAAAATAATAGGTAATGATAATAATAATAACAATTATAATAATGTCGTTCTCTGAAAAGGGGCTGCTAGGGGAAACACTCCGTTTCTTTGAGCCCCAAAGTTTAGTACATATAGATTTAATAATTACATGTTAGGATAGGTTACTTCTAGAGTAACGGAGATCTAGATATATTGATCATGCAGGCAACAATAGCAAAGTTGTTACTTATGAAGTTTCTACAACAATTTTAGTAATAATAAAGCAATGAAGATATTTTTTCAGTATTGTAATAATAATAATAATAATTATAATAATAATAATAATCAAATAATAAAATGATAATAATAATAATAATAATGATAATAAGAATAAATATAATAATAACAATAATAAAAATTATATTAAAAAAGATCATAATAATAACTATATTGATAATCATTTATGTTATACAACGTGATAATAATAATGATAATAATATTTGTGATGATAGTAGGAGACGTATAATAAGTTGTAATATAATCTTTTAATAAAATTTTCAATAATAATAATAATGACAGTAAGAATAATAAAACAGTTGCAGCACCGATTTTACCTAGGAATAATAATTGATCGTATTGATGATTTCAGTAATGGAAATAATATTCTTGAATGCTATAGATTTTCTGATTTAATAGTATTAATAATAGAGATAATACTCTTTGTAATAAAAATTTTAATGGTTAAAACAATACCAGGTAATGTAATAATGCTATCAATAATAATAATAATAATAATAATAATAATAATAATTAATAAAACAACAATGATAATGATAATAATAATAATATATAATAATAATAATAATAATAATAATAATAATAATAATAATAATAATAATGATAATAATAATAACTAATAATAATAGTAATAATAATAATAATAATAAATAATAATAATAATAATATAATAATAATAATAATAATAATAATAATAATAATAATAATAATAATAATAATAATAATAATAATAATAAGTAGATTTTTTTAATTTTGCGCGCATATGATTTTATTGATCTTTCATTTTTTACGTAGTCTGGGAGATTGTTGAACAGAGTGGTGGAGGTATAGCTTACTGCTTGTCGTGCTTTAGTGAGCCTGTACAAAGGTGTTTTTAGGTTATTGTTGTTCCTTAAGTTTATTCCTCTTTCAATTTGATTGTTTTGATGGTTTGTTTTTAGGAATTCGCATGTGTTATTATTTATTACTTTGTGGATTTCCTTTAGGAGGGAGAGGTTTAGAAGATGTTCAAATTGCAATATGTTAAGTTTTTTGAATAAAGGTGGTGTGTGACTATAAAAGTCTCTACTGCCGCTGAGAATTCTTATGATTCGTTTTTGCATTGTTATGATTTGTAGTGTGTTTGATTTGGGTGTTGTTCCATATATTAGACATAGTACATTTCCTAGTTAAAGCTTTACATATAAACACTACGATGATGTAGGCTATACCTATTCAACACACCGCTACATTTAGCACTAGAGGTCTCTTTTATCAGTTCGCAAATTTCTTGTATATTGAAAAACAATCAACTGTAGATCCTATCTACAAAAATGCTACAACGGTCATACACAGTGGAAACTAATGTTAAACCGAAACTAACTGAAAGGAACATTAATCCAAATCAATTAATGGTGAACGCAGAAAAAACTGTAACATTAACATTAGATTCAAAATGTTAGGAAAATAAATGAAGATATGAAACAATGTTAGTAATTTAATTTTTTTTTTTTTTTTTTTTTTTAATATTGCTTTCCCTCCCCTTACATTCTGAATTCTATTTGAAGATGAAAATCTATATCTCCTTACGGAAAGTATTAGTTAGCACAGAGTAAAAATTGTTTTCCTTTTTTAATAAATCAAATTTTTTTTTTCAATAACTTTTTAATTTTATATCCCTTGTTGTATTGTACAACAGATTGTGTTAGAGGTGAAATTTTACAAAGAAAACGCTACTGAACCCAATTATTTCATTAATTTTTATGAATCAGATATATATCAAAAGGCTTCCTAAGAATATCTAACAGTAACCTCCTTTTCAAAGAAGAGGAAAAAAATAACAGCAATCCTGTAAATCCTTCTGCTTAGCAATCAGTATCACGGAATAGAAAGCTAACTCCTTTCCAAGTCAAATGTCCAAAGAAAAACAAAGTTAAGGAGTTTGCAGTTTAAATAAATGGAAATAATTCTCAGAGAAGAGTAATGGTCATATAAAAATTAACCTTAAAGCATGACAGAAGAGATGAGTGCCTATTGTAACTGTTTGGTGTCTCTTATGAAGAAAAAAAAGCTTACAATTGAAAAGGTGACAACTAGGAAAGTAGATAGTTGAAAAAATCTCATAATATCAATGATCTTAACTGATATTCAACCAAAGTTCAAAATTACTTGCACATAAAAAAAATCTATGAATACAGTAAGAAAACTATGCATCTAAGAAGTATGATAAATACATAAAATAGCTTGCAAATATCTTTAAAGTAGAACAATAAGTCAAAAGATAACGATACTAATAAGACATTAAGTTTACACATGGAAAAAAAAAAAAAAAAAAAAAAAAAGTTGGCTATGTTAAAATTAAAGAAATATTCAATCAGAGAATATCAGTAAAAATCATAATTTTTACAAAAACTCATCATCTTTATTTTAATATATATATATATATATATATATATATATATATATATATATATATATATATATATATATATATATATATATATATATATATATATATATATATATATATATATATATATATATATATATATATATAGCCAGAGTCCAAATGAATCTAAGCTCAAGTCTAGGTACTTGCAAATATAATAAATTATTGAACAAGATATAATTTTTATATAATAAATGCAAAATACCAAAAGGATAATAATATAAAACACATATTCCAAAATATAAAATATAATCCTATTATGATTTTAATTAAATCATAATAGGAGAGTTAGAAAACACATATATTAAATACTACTTAACTACAAAAATTAATAATGAAATAAATAATCTAACATATACATTCAAGAACTTAATTTAACGGATTTCTATCTCAATCCGTTTGATTAGCAAAAATAGGAATATACAAGTAGTTATGGTTAAAACAAGCTACATCAAAGATTATAAAAATGGAATGTAGATTCTCTCAAGGTAGCATCTTAAAATAAATTATCTTTTTCAGGAATGTCATTCACAGATACAATATTTTTCCATATAAAAGCAGTTGATTATTTATTTTTAGTTTTTTATTGCAAAACTGAAGTTGACTTTTGAAACAATTCGACAACTCTATATTCAATATTGAAATGGCCTGAGACCTATGGTTTAAATTTTTCAGTTAACAAAACCAATTGTGTCATCTTTATACGACACACTCTAAGTGTTCTATTTCAATTAACCATGTAAGGAAAAAAGGAAAAAAAAATACAGCTTCACACAAATGTATTAATGTATATTTTGGCCAATGGTTAACATGGAATTTAAATGTTAAATGTATAAAGGGTAAAGTAGAAAAGGCCATGTTATTCTTAATATCTCTGGGAAATAATTAGAGAACAGATAGAACTCATTGCATCTTAGTAAAACTTTTTTTTTTATTTACTTCCTATCAAAGATTAGTGCATAATGCTTTATCGCAAAAAATACAAGATAATTAAATAGACTGTTGAATCTCTTCATTGTAAAAAAAAGTTTTATATATATATATATATATATATATATATATATATATATATATATATATATATATATATATATATATATATATATATATATATATATATATATATATATATATATATATATATATATATATATATATATATATATATATATATATATATATATATATATATATATATGAACGCCATTACTTACTTCCTTTTTCCATCTTTGTCCTTTGAACGGGAATGAGATGAAGAGGAGGAGGATGATGATGATGATCGTGATGAACTACTACTGCTGGAAGAGCTTCCTGAACTTGCAGATGATGCAGATGAGCTATATATATATATATATATATATATATATATATATATATATATATATATATATATATATATATATATATATATATATATATATATATATATATATATATATATATATATATATATATATATATATATATATGACCAAAGGCCCAAGGCATACCAAATTACATATGAGTGTAGGGGAATCAAAAATCAAGGCAAATTGAAAAGGTAACATGTCCTGGTACACAGAGTTTGAAAGTATAAAAGTCAAAAGAAATTGAGAAAATAAAGAATAAAGGGAGTATGCTCAAGAATTTACCAATGGAGAATATAAGATTGAGCACAGTATTCAAGTTTGGAATGAGGAAGTTGGACTAAAAAGGGATGAGACTGTGTAGAAAAGTATGTTGCATGAGTAGAAAAAGGAGGAAGAGAACATGACAATGGAGAAAAAAATATGATGATGATGATTAATTGTTCCACCATATATATATATATATATATATATATATATATATATATATATATATATATATATATATATATATATATATATATATATATATATATATATATATATATATATATATATATATATATATATATATATATATATATATATATATATATATATATATATATATATCAAAAGAGTGGCAACAGGGGAGCTACTGGTGCCTATGCAAGCCCCAGTAAAATTTTCTCATCTTAATTGAAAGCAAATATAAAAGTAGTTATATATAATCCAATTCTTTGCAGTCCAGTTTTTGCTAATGAATGACATTAAGTAAATAATATATATATATATATATATATATATATATATATATATATATATATATATATATATATATATATATATATATATATATATATATATATATATATATATATATATATATTATGGTGAACAAAGTCCACGGGTCTACTAATTTCCACCAGAGACCAGAGTTGGGAGAATATCAGAATCATGGTCAATTAATTGTTGAAATGTCCCAATAATCAGCGTTTGAAGATGTGCAAGTCAAAGTAAGTTGGAAAAATATATAAAAGAAGTATGTCCCAGACTTTATTGGTGTAGTACATGAAAGATTGGGCATAGAGGTTAAGTCTGAGGGTCAGAGAGTTGAATAGAGAAAAGAAGACATGTTTGCACAAGTCCTTTTCAGAGGGGAAGGTATGCAATGTGAGAGTTCATAAGCTCAGAGTCCAATGTAATAGCAATGGTATAGGGAGAGTGACGCAACTATTTGAAGAACAGAAAGAAACTAGAAAGTTAGTAAGAGTGAAAGAGTTAATAAGATGAAAAGCCCTTGATTCTATCTTTTGTAGTAGGCCTATATGAGTGCAACCACCCTTAAGGTATAAAGCATTCTCCATTCAGGGGTAAACAACACCTCTATAAAGAGCAATCAACTAAGGTGAGGTGAAGAATTTCTGAAGGCACCTCAGAACACCCAACCTTGTACAAGCTTGTTTAGAATAAAAAGTAGTGTGACCCTTCCAAGAAAGATTACGAGAAAGGAAATAACAAATATAAAGAACAGACAAAGGTTTGAATTGTGTTTTTGAAGATGGTCAATGTGTAAGGTTGTCTTGAGTGGAAAGATAGAAGAAGAAAGTTTTTGACCCATTGAAAGCAACCATTTTCTTTACCACAATTAGAAATATGAGAAAGATCAGATGCAACAGGGCCAACCTCCTGACATTAATTAATGCTGTGTGGGACACCTTTCAAAATAAAAGGAGTAATGTAGGGTGGAGTCAATAGCATAGGGGTGGATAGGTGATGAAGTTACAGAGAGAGGACACCACTATTTACAGATTTAAAGGATGAATGGTGACAATCTATATTAGCTGTTGAGCTATCGAAAAGGTAATCATAGAGAAGGCCACAGAGGGAAGGATAAATACCAAAAAAGGGAAGTTTAGAAATCAAAGCTTTGTAACAGCCCCTACTGAAGGCCTTCAGTATGTCTAGCGCCACAGCAAAAAGTTCACTGAAATGCAGAAGAGCAGAGAACTATGAGTGAGAGAGAAGAGAAGGAAAATCATCAGTGAAGTGTTCCTTACAAAAATCATATTACTGATTATAGATAAGATAGAACAGTTTGAGATGTTTCCAAATCTCTCTTAAGAATAGAAAATAAAATGAAGGTTTAAGAAATTGAATGATAGTTATAGAGTAGAGAAGGGTTTCATCTTTTTGGTACAGGCAGAATGAGCAAACATTTCAGTAGCAAGAAGGGAAAGTCAAAAGTAGAAAGATTAAGAAGAAATAAGTTTACCATGGAAAGGTGCAAGCTCAGAAATACAAATTTTGAGAACCACAGGAGTGTACCACTAGGATCATTTTCATTCTTAGTGTTAAGTTCTGAAAGAGCAAAGATAATGTCCTTGGAAGAAATTGCAATACTTAGAATAACTGAGTTGAAGTGGTTGGAGGAGGAGGAATATCTCCGGAACTGCCTAAGATGGAATTATAGAGAAGGGTTTGGATAAAGAGTTCAGCTATAGCGGAGGGTATAACGGCAATAAGAAATTTATGAATCAAAATTCTTTTCAAATGTGAGAAATAATTAAGTAAATCTTGAATAAAATTAAGTCGAGTACTTTTCAGCCAAGGCAAAGAACAGAAAACTCAACAGGGGGATTAAGGAGGTAAGAGATAAAATTTAGGGATAAGTTGTTCAAAGAAACTAACAGTATAATAGATTTGGAAACATGAAAATAAGTTATGAACTAAATCAGGCAATAAGATCTAAGTTAATCAGAAATTAGTCCATTGACAATAATAATAAAAATCTGAAAAAATTCTTTAGTTTTATTTTTATTTTTTAAGTTCAAATAAAATAATAGAAAGAATGATTCTATGAAGATAAACAATAAAGTGATTAGTTCTGATGAAGAATTAATCAATTTTTATAACTCATACTTTGCATCAGTGTTTACAGACGAACAATTTTTAAAGTTACAAAAGAGTGCAGAGTAAAGATAGTTTAGTATTTTGCAATATTGATGTTGATGAGATTAAAGCTCTAGTTGAACATATTGTTTACAATAAGCCTGCAGTTACTGATGATATAAATAGCAAAATCTTATTTTTTTTATGTTTCTTATTTCTATGTTCTTAAACAAGTGTTTTGGAAAACAGTAGAATAGAGGCTCTTACTGTAATTTGAGGACAAATATACTTATTTTTAAAAGGAGAGAATGATAGAGAAACCAATCTAGTTTTAAAATGGAGGGTAAATGATTAATAAAATTAAGTACTTGACCTCCTAATATAATGAAAGATGTTCTTAGCAGGAATATTATAACTTGAAAATTGACTAGTTGAAGATTTTATGAAACATCTCTATAAATGATTCACATCATGGTTGTAACAGAAAAAAGTTTGTTGACTAATGACTCATTAAATTAGGTTGATTCCGTAAGCTTTTAGTTTAACTATGATGATGAACAAGATATATGGTATATATATATATACTGAAAACATTCTCTGACTGAATATATATGGAAAAAAATTCATTAGGATAAGATTCCAGCATTCCATCCTTTGCCCAAAATTACTATTTAACCACTATCAATTAAATTAACGGTTCAAGGAACTTTCTCATTCTAGGGTTAATATATAAATACTGATTTAAAAGTTCACTAATAAAAATTTACCTTCTGCTTGAACTATCACTATCACTACTTGATGATTTTGAAGTTTTTCTATGGGTCTTCTTTTCCTTATCTCTACTCTTCCTATTTTCTTTTTCAGATTCACTTGAAGAAGCTGATTGACTGCGACTTTTAACACCCCTGAAAGTTTAATAATGTTTTAAAATTTGTAATTTAAAGTTAATTTATTCAAGCACAATTAAGCACAAATATAAAAACTGAAAATAGTTGTTAAAACTATTTCACCAATACCAATTTAATAAGATTATACAGTAAATTTTGTATTAGGAAAAACAGTACCTCATTAGTTCAAAATAAACATGGAATTTATATTAAATTTGTAGAAACTACAACAAAATAAATGTAAACAAATCAAAGAAAGTCTTTGGAAACACAATAGATCACTTTTGATAAACAAAAATAATTAAATTTTTACAATCCAAAGTTATATCACGATACCAAATCTGAAGATGAAATTGTTTTGAAAATTGATGAAAGCAGACATGCCAATTGTTCCATTTTAAAGAGTCTAACTACTTCAGTTATAAGCTGTAATTACATATAACTATTTTCTTACATAAAAAATAAAACAAAATATATTTGAAATCTATAGAAACTACTAGAGATCGGCCAGGTATTAAATTTGCCAGATAGAAAAGGCAATTTTGAAAAATGAATACCATTATCCAGTTTTTACTATCCAGCTAAAACTGCCAGATTTTCATTTAAATTTACATTAACTGCTAATTTTTAATAGGATATATATATATATATGTGTGTGTGTGTGTACAGACCGGGGCCCTGGCAAACCCCAGCAAAAAATCAGGGAATACAGGGGTAAAAAGACAAACTATACTTAAGGGGACAGTCTAATTTCAAAAACAAATTTAATTTTCAGCCGATTCTCATGAAATTTTCAGTGTATGTAGCTTTTTCCCAGGAAAAAAAAGTCCATTTCTAGCGTTTTTCTGAGTATAACTGTTAAAAAAATTTTTTGGGTTGAAATTTGACCCTTTTTCAAATGAATGGTGGGGCCAAATCACTTTTTGGAATGACCTAAAATTTGCCAGTATATTCAGAATTCTATGGGCTACAAACACTTTTAACAGACTTTTATTCCCAGAGTTATAAAAAAATGTTATAAGCCCAAAACTGACCAACTATTAAATTATTTTTGAAAAAAAAAAAAAAAAAAAAAAAAAAAAAAAAAAATTTAAAAAAAAAAAACTACAACTATAAGATTTCTTATTTTTGGTGGGTGTATAGAGGAGGGATAGGGTTACAAATTCCTCTCTATACTTTATTTGATGCGATTTGTAGGTTTCAAGATATAGCCTCTCAAAAAATGTCCATTTTTGACCAAATTTCAAAAAATTCCCAAAGTTTGAAAGGCTATATCTCGCTTCAAACAAATAGCATTTAATGATGCGCTAAATAAAAGTTGTAGCCCTGTCCCTTCTCTAAACAATATCCAAAAATAAAAAAATTAGTAGGTATTTTTTTTTTAAATAATTCTTTTCTACGGAAGAGTATGATTTTTGCAAAAAAATATTCAAGTACTTATAACTTCTTTTCTAGAAGTGATATCAAATATCTGTTCCTAAAAATGCTAAAAATTGGGGCTAAGATTATTCAATTAAATTTTCAGTTCATGTGGACCAGTTGTTTGACCCCTTGCTATTCCATTTTTTCCAACTTTGGGTCCAAATAACTTTTAAACCGTTATTGGCTCAGAAAAATGCTCAAAATCAACTCAGAACTTCGGGAAAAAATGCATATACCCTGAAAATTTCAGCTCAATCAGTCAAATAATAAAAAAAAATTTAAATAAAATATAAGAAAATTATATTTTTTTATTCTTGTTAAAGAATAATATATCTTTGTCTTTGAAGTAGATAATTATAGATTATATTGAACACCATATTAAAAAATAAAAAATAAAATTTTTATTTTATTTTATTTTTTATAAAAACCTTCATTGTTTGTTGATAAACTGAAACAAATGAAATTTTAATCATTTCCTCTACGTAATTAGGCTGAGTAAAAAAAAAAATTTGTTTCATTTTTAATTATTACCATTTTATTGTATAATGATAACCTTAAATTTTATTACATTGCAGAAAATAACAAATGGTCTAAGGACAAAGATAGCAAACTGGTATTTTGAATATTACAAAATCAAAAGGGTCAAAGAACAATCACTTGACCATTCTTAGTGAAAATATTTTCTCTTATTAAAGAAAAAAAAAAAATTCTTAAATTTTTTAAAGTTTTGGTAATTGTAGCGTTCACGGGAGTGGATTTTTTCGTACGAGACAAGGTTGCTGAAAATACCTACATACCTACGGGTTGCTAGTTCGATTGAAACTACTTATTCACGCATTGCGAGTTCAACTGAAACTGATACAACGTGCCGTTTTTTTTTGTTTTCTTCTCAGCGTAACTACAAAAAGGAAATGATATGTTTGCTTATTTTTTTGGTTAATCAACGAACGCCAAATTATTTTGAGGGAAAAAAAAATTAAAAAAACACTTAAATTAAAAAAAAAAGTTTAAAATAATAGGAATAATTATGACGTCATAATATCGTTTGCCACCATTATAAAACTCTCTCACGTGTCCTCATTGGTGAGGCCGCTCTCAAAAAAAAAAAAAAAAAAAAAAAAAAAAAAAAAAAAAAAAAATCTTTCAATGTTTTGACGAGTTGCTATATTTTAAAATATGGTGAAGCTAAAAATGGAAATAATAGTTAAAATTTACAAGAATTTTGCATGATGCGGGATATGGGGTAATGTGTAATAATAATTAATAATGTGTAATAATAAGAGCCCCCGTAGACAAACGCTCGTGTGCCATGCATTTGCAACTTGTATTATAAAAATATGCATTATTGCAGTACAGCAATGAAATCGTAAATGCATGGCACACGATCATTTGTCTATGGGGGGCTCTGCCCCCCGTACCCCCCGACCCGTGAGTGGTGGTGATAAAATTTTTACTTATACTTCTATCTCTACATATTATTATTATTATTATTAGTATTTTTATTATTGTTATTATTATTATTTTTATTATTTATATTATTATATTATTATTATTATATTATTTATTTTATATATATATATATATATATATATATATATTTTTTTTTTTTTTTTTTTATTTTTAACGCCAATGATCCAGCAACCTTGTCGTATCACAAATTCTTAGGCTATGTTGTTAGTTTCAAATTCCTACGCGTAGTTCTAGTCGAACTCCCAACGCGTAGGTATATTAGCAACCTTGTCTCGTACGAAAAAATCCACTCCCGTGAACGCTACAATTACCAAAGTTTTTTGCATTTATATAAGGTAAGTATAATCCATTTCATAATATTTTGTTTATGCTTTCAATATATCGAAAATACAAAATGTGTTAATAAACTAAATTCTAACAATAAAATTTTAGGAAGACTGTGGATGAATAGAAAACTGCTTTATATTAGTTAAGACACTAATAAGCAATCAATCTTTAAAAGGCTGACCATTTTCAAATAAAGTTTTAAAAGGTATTTATTAAGAAAATTTTACTCACATCTTTGGTGTAATTACTTAATCCTGAAAATATAACTTTCAAACAGTATTATATAAACACAAGGTAAGTGTGTTGAGCATGCAAACGAGACGTATTATCAAGTCTTGGCCTTCTGGTTCCGGCAGTTTCAGATATAAAAACAACTAAAATTTAGCATGTAAATCTAGTGATTTCCAATATACTATTATATGTATTCAATCAAACTTCTCTTTAAAATTAACACAATGCAAATCAAAGTTCAGAATCAAAAACCACTATGAAGTACCGAACCGAACCAAACAAAGGCTCAATTTCTCAAATCACACGACGAAACCTAGGCTACAGGCCAGGGATGCTGAAAAAATACTGATATATATCGATATTGATATATTTTTATAATAATATCGAAAAATATCAAATATATTTTTAAAACCGATATATCAATTTATCGATATTTTATCCATTATTTTATAATCGATTTCCCCCCCCCCCCTTTTTAAAACTTCAAGAAATTTAAAACAATTTTCTGCTCTTTTATAAAATAAAGTTTAAACAAAATGTGTGTATTTTTCATGTAAGTACATGTTGGATGGCGACATTCTATCTGATCAAAGTTTACATATAATAAAAGAGACACTATGGTCCGATTCAGAAGAGGACTGGTGAGATCACACAGCTATAGTCTAATGTGATCAGATCAAACAAGAAAATCAGGGTTGATATTATTAAAATCAAATTAAAATAATCAGTCGATTTTTTATGTGATTTATTTATTTCATTGATTTTTTGATTTTTTATAGTTCTTAACAAAATAACGTCACTCTCTTAATAATTTTTGTTTATAGGAAAGTATAAGGCAGTAGAACTGATTTTTGATCGCCTCTTTATCAGAAATGAGAATAAATCAACTTTTCGATTTTATGAGCAAGTTTTTTCAACATTTGGAAAAATTTAAGAACATTTTATGATAAAATAGAGGTCAATTTCGAAAAGGGGCCGTTCTTATAGTCAGATAGGGGTATAAAACCACTCACTGGCAACCTTTTTCTGTTGTGTCACTTCTCCCTATTTGCCAAGGTTTACAAGATATTAACATTATAAAAGTTTTACCCTTTACTTTTAGCAATCGCGGAGGGGACTTAACTCTTGAAACGTATTTTTTTTATATCCTTGGCCTAGGGCCACTATGCAAAATAGAGATAGACTTTCTTAAGGAACTGGTCTCAAACAATAACGATTTTTGAGCCTCGATCCCCTGAGAAAATAATTGTTTTTCGAAATTTCTTATGAATGACTTTTTAGAAGAAGCCGTCATCTAAAACTTATTTTTGATCACCCTTTGACTCCATAATGACAAGAAACTTCTTTTTTTCTCCTTCTTTCAAGTTTTTCCCTTCATTTCCTAACAAAAAAAATAGAGACCAATTTTCGATACCATATCGGTCATTTTCGATGTTGGTAATTCACTAGGGAGGTAGTACTCTTCGTGACCTACCTTTTACCACTCGTGTCCTTTGACGCTGTATAATACGAGTTCGATCGAAATTACTAGTCCCCGAAAAGTTAAAATAATTTTTCGAGATATTATATATATATATATATATATATATATATATATATATATATATATATATTATATATATATATATATATATATATATATATTTTTTTTTTTTTTTTTTTTTTTTTTTTTTTTTTTTTTTTTTTTTTTTTTTTTTTTTTTTTTTTTTTTTTTTTTTTTTTTTTTTATATATATATATATATATATATATATATATATATATATATATATATATATATATATATATATATATATATATATATATATATATATATATAGAGTGATTTCAATGTTCACCGGCGCAATGGCTTTCTTCTAGTTCTCATGATAGAGCTGGTGAACGTGCCTTCCTTTTCGCTATCCAAAACGACCTTGAGCAGTTGGTGTAGCTCCCTACTCGTATCCCTGATCGTCTTGGAGATGAGCCCAACATTCTAGACCTTTTCCTAACTTCTAATCTTTCTCCTTATACTGTTAAACTCTTTCCTCCTCTGGGTTTCTCCAATCACCTTCTTATCTCTGTATCCTCTTCTATCTCTTCAAGTCTTCCGCAGGAAAGGCCCCCTTCTATTGAAAGGAAACGTTTGTGGCACTTCGGTGCCGCAAGCTGGTCGGACTTGCGGTCGTACTTCTTCGATTTCCCGTGGAATGATTATTGTTTCCGTGGGAGGGGTCCCTCGGAGTGTGCAGAACGCATTACCGAGGTGATTCTCTCTGGCATGGAGGCGTACATTCCATATTCTTTCCCTTCTACTAAACCTTAAAAAACCTTGGTTTAACTCTGCTTGTTCTCACGCTATCCGCTGCAGGGATGTTGCCTTCAGGGATTACCGTCGTCTTCAAACTCCAGAAACTCACGCTACTTATATTTCATTCCGGAATGAATCTATTCCTTCGAAACACTAAAAACTCATTCCCCGGTGGAAAATGCAATAATCTTTCTGGTTCCTCTTCTTCACGTTCTTTCTGGCATTTTGCAAAAAATGTCAACTCTAACTTTGCTTCTTCCTCTTTCCCTCCTTAGTATCTTCCGACGGCACACCTGCTGTTTTACTTTCTTCTAAAGCTGAACTCTTTGCTCAAACTTTTGCCTCTAATTCAACCTTAGAGGATTCCGGAGATATTCCTCCTCCTTCAACCCCCTCTAACTCAATTATGCCTAAAATTAGAATTTCTTCTAAAGATGTCATTTCTGCTCTCTCTGAGCTTAATACTAAGAAGGCGTACGGTCCTGATGGTATTCGTCCTGTGGTTCTCAAAACTTGTGCTTCCGAGCTTGCACCCTGCCTCGGTAAACTATTTCGTCTTCTCTCTACTTCAACCTTCCCTTCTTGCTGGAAACGTGCGCTCATCCAACCTGTGCCGAAGAAGGAGGACCCCTCTCAATTCCCTCCAACTACCGTCCTATTTCTTTGACCTCCGTTCTCTCTAAAGTTTTTGAATCTATCCTTAACAGGAAGATTTGGAAACATCTCAATTCTTCTAATCTTAAATCTGATCGCCAGCATGGCTTTCGTAAGAAACGCTCTACGGGTGATCTTCTTTCCCTTCTCTCTGACTCTTGGTCCTCCGCTATTCGGCATTTCGGCGAATCTTTTGCTGTCGCGATTGACATATCGAAAGCCTTCGATAGAGTCTGGCACAAAGCTTTGATTTCCAAACTTCTCTCTTTCGGTATCTATCCTTCTCTCTGTGATCTTCTCGCTAATTTCCTTTCTGGTCATTCTATAGCTGCTGTTGTAGACGGCCACCGTTCATCCTTTAAATCTATTAACAGTGGTGTTCCTCAGGGTTCTGTCCTATCCCAACACTTTTTCTATTTTTCATTAATGACCTTCTCTCTATCACCTCATCTCCTATCCACTCCTTGCTGATGACTCCACCCTTCATTATTCCTTCCAGTTTGAAAAACGTCCCTGCACCCAACAGAAGTTGATAGACTCGAGAAGGGTTGCCTTGGAGTAACTAACCTCGGATCTTTCTCGTATTTCAAATTGGGGCAGAGAAAACATGGTTGTTTTCAATGCCACCAAAAACTCAATTCCTCCATCTCTCCACTCGACACAATCTTCCACACAACTATGATATCTTCTTCGAAAACACACAACTCAAACCTTCATCTGTTCTTAATATTCTTGGTGTTTCTTTTTCTCGTGATCTTTCTTGGAAAGACCACATTACTTCTCTTTCTAAACAAACTTCTAAGAGGTTGGGTGTTCTGAGGCGCCTTCAGAATTACTTCACGCCACCCCAGTTGCTTGCTCTGTATAGGGGTGTTGTTCGCCCCTGCATGGAGTATGCTTCGCACATCTGTGATGGTTCCAAACATACAGCTCTCCTAGAGAAAGTGGAGTCAAGGACATTTCGTCTCATCAACTCTCCTGCTCTTACTAACTCTCTACAATCTCTTTCTGCCCGTCGAATTGTTGCGTCACTCTCTCTTTACTATCGCTATTACAACGGACACTGCTCTTCTGAACTCTCTCGTCGCATACCTTCCTCCATTGAGAAGAGCTCGTGCGACACGTCACCTTTCTACTCATTCCCATCCTTTCTCTGTCCAACTCTCCGACCCCAGACGTAACCGCTATGCTCAGTCTTACATATACTCTACTGGTAAAGTCTGGAACACACTCCCTTCATCTGTTTTCCCAACTTCCTTTGACCTGCATACTTTCAAACGCCGTGTATCTGGACACGTCGGCCACCATCTACCATGATAATAGATCTTTCCAAACTCTGGTGGAATTAGGTAGGCCTAAATGGCCTTTGCCCACAAGGGATATAATATATATATAAAAAAAAAAAAAAAAAAAAAAAAAAAAATAAAAAAAATATATATATATATATATATATATATATATATATATATATATATTATATATATATATATATATATATATATATATATATATATATATATATATATATATATATATATATATATATATATATATATATATATATATATATATATATATATATATATATATATATATATTATATATGAAATTATATTAAACCAATATCGAGATTTATTATCGAAAGTATCGAAAACAATTTGATATTTTAAAAAATATGGATAATCTTTATTTCGATATATTTTAAATATATCGGCAACCCTACTTTATAGGAATGTAAGTAATAGCCCGAGTAACCAAAGCTGAATTACCTAACCATTCGCCTTTAATAATTTAAGACAATAACTAAAAGCTTTGGATTAGAGCCACCATTTTAAAAATTTCAGCCTTGTCCAAATAAGAGAACTTTACTTTTTTAATATTTTGATAAATTTTATCTATATAAGCTATTTCATTTCATATTTAAAATTTATGTTTTTGAAGTTGGCTTAATTGGCCAAGATGGAAATTGTTAAAATTTTAGAAACTGCCTAAGTGGCCAAAATTAGCTATTTTGAAATTCGAAGTAAGCATATTCATCCATGATTAATCAAAACTTTGAAAATTTGAAAATGGTTTATATAGCCTAAAATAAAATTTAAAAATTTTTGAATTTTTGAGGTTTAACATACTTTTTCAAAACACAAATGAAAGTGGAATGTTTTGAAATTTTGAAGTGGACCTAAATGGCCCAAAAATTACAAAAGTGTTGAAAACTACAAATGGCTTTCTAGGCCATTACACAACTGGAATTTTGAAATTGGTTGATATACCAGAGAATGACAGGATTTTTTGAAAATGTTGAAGGCGTACTTTGATATATAATATAAATAGGCTTTTGACCGGGTATAGGATGCTTCGCTGCTCGTTAAGCTCCCTTCCTTTGGGTATCCTCCTTCTCTTTGCTTACTTTTGTCTAGTTTTCTCTCAGAACGTTCCATTTCGGCATTTCTAAATGATGTGACCTCTTCTTCCTTTCCTGTCGATTGTGGTTTTCCTCAGTGTTCTGTTTTATCTCCAACTTCATTCTTACTTTTCATTAACGACTTTCTCAACTGCACTTCTAACTCTGTTCACTCGAATGTTGATGACTCAACTCTTCTATTCTTTTACTTCTAGAGTTGTTTCTCGTCTTCAACTTTCCGATTCTATTTTTTACTGATCTGGATGGGATTTCTCGGTGGAGTCATATAGCGAACTTGTGAAATTCAACTCTTTAAAAACTCAACTTCTTAACATCTCCCTCTCTAAAACACCTCCCAACTTTCCTTCCTTCTTCGACGATTCTCCCATCTCACCTGTAAATAACATTAACATTCTTGGTCTTAACATAAACAATAAATTGTTTTGGAAACCATGCACATATCACAATGGTTGCTAAGGCGGCCTCTAAGAAGCTGAGTATAAAACTGTTTATATAATTTCATATTTTATCTAGTGTATATACTTATATATTATATATATATATATATATTTATATATATATATAATATTATATTATATATATATAAATATATATATATATATATTATATATAGAAGTATTATTTGATAATATTAATTTTTTTTTTTTTTTTTTGCATCGAGTAGCACACTTTTGCAATTAAGCAAACTGCCGGTTAAATAAGAAATACTTTTTATCAAATCATTGTCGAGTCTAGACGTTATTAAAAATGTAAGAGTTTTTCTATAGGTACTACAATGGCAGGTGCTCGCGGGATTTGACCCCTCGCATTTCACCACCAATGCGTCTCCCACGTTGCTCAAGAAGTGCCATGCTTTGGCCCGAATTTTGTGTGCATGTTTGAAACCCTAGGCTTGCCTATTGTGATGCCTCCTTCTTTCCAGCCACCTCTGTTCTGTGGAACTCCTTACCATCATCTATTTTTCCTACTACATTTAATCTTCCTCGCTTCAAGGCTTCCGTCTGTGCCAACCTGAAAGAAGTGCGCTAGATTCGGGGCTGGGTGGGTTCTCTTCTTCCTTTCTATTTTATATGCCCCTCATTGAAAAGGGCTCTGCCCGTCAGTGGTGGTGATCTGTTAAAATGAATAAATAAAAAGTATTTGAAGAGTTTAAAAAAAAAAATGATATAAGCCCAAAACTGACCAATTGTTGAAAAAAATATTTATAAAAAAAAAATCCACCTTGTCGGATTTTTTTTTTTTAAAACTACAACTATTAGAGGAGGAATAGGGCTACAAATTCCTCTATATACTTTATTCAATGCTATTTGTTGGTTTAGAGATAGCCTCTCAAAAAAAAGTCCATTTTTGACGAAATTTCAAATACAGAAATATGGCCTGTCATGCATTGGCAGGTAGTATAAATAATGTTTCCAAAAGTTTGAGAGGCTTTATCTTGCTACAAACAAAAACGATAAATTGGCTTATTTAGTGCATTTAATAAAGCACTAAATAAAAGTTGTAGCCCTGTCTCTCCTCTAAATAATATCCAAAAATAAAAAAATTAGTAGGTAGTATTTTTTTTATATTTTTCTTCTCCAGAAGGGTAGTTTTGCAAAAAAAAAAATTTCAAGAAAAAACTCGTACTTATATCTTTTTTTTCTTGACACGATATCAAAAATCTGTTCTCACTAATGCAAGAAATTGGGGCTAAGATTATTCAGTTAAATTTTCAGCTTATGTGGACCAGTAGTTTGACCTCGCTATAAAATTGGAACGATTTACCCTAGGAAAGTTTTTTTTAAAAAAGTTTTGTAGGGATGTCATTCCCACAACTTGTTTAACAAACATACAGATCGAAAGATATTTGGCTTTTTCAAGGACCGGACCCGGATAATACTTTTTAAAAAATTTGTAAAAATTCGCTATAAACGTGATAAAATCACTTTTTAACAGTGCTTTTATTGTTCATTAAATTCTTTGCATTCAATATCAAAATAATGTTTTTTTTTAAAGATTATATTTCTTTTCTTTCCAGAGCTGTAAGTAATAACGGATTCAAAACCTTCGATTTCCTCCTCTAGATCTACAAGTGGTTTATTTAAGTTGGAGGCAGAAAGAGAAGATTTTTCCCATTGGATATATATCCCATCAAATTACCGGCAGTAAGTTGTCATTAAATAGTCAAGTTTTACGCAGTTTGTTTTACAATAAACGTAAAGTTAAATTAGAAACCCAATATGCAAGGCTCATAAACCAGAAAGTTGTTCTTTCTTTGAGATAAAGCTAAAATACATACTAAACATATGAAAGATTGTATTGCGAAGCTTGAAAAACTTAATGAGTGGAGAAAACAAAAAAAATTTAGCATGAACCCGTATTTCAAAATTAATAAATAAACAAAATAGTCATTAACCCCGTTCACCCTAAGGAGTATCGATTTAAAAATAACACGACACAATACATGAAATTTGCTCACTGGAGCAGTGATATGTGTGACGTAACAATGTATGAATTATTTCAGACAGAACGACTAATGAAAGTAATACGGGATAGATCTTTAAAGATAAAGAGGAGTGCGCTATAACTAATTAGGATGATCCAATAAATACCATTACGAAAACATAATAATTATATATATATATTATATATATATATATATATATATATAATATATATATATATATATATATATATATATATATATATATATATATATATATATATATATATATATATATATATATATATATATATATATATATATATATATATATATATATATATATATATATATATATATATATATATATATATATATATGTTATAAAAATTTAAACTATTTGCTTAAGTTTGCCTCGTAAGTTGAAAATATGGTAAGGTTTGTATATAAAAAAAACAACTTTCATACAAAAATATATTACATAACAATTATCAATCAACTTTTCTCTTTTTAGGCTTAAACCTATCCAATAAATGTTGTTTTGGCTGTTGAAACACTTTCTCCTTCGTCATATTTCCACCTAATGTTTCTTTCTTTTCTTTTATGAACTTCAAATATTCCCTCTTTTCATGTTCCTTCATCTGTGATTTCCTCTTAAATCTCTGAGCAGAGCCGCTCTTGCCTTTCATTCGATATCTTGGCTGAATATCAACTTTCGGAACTTTGACCCAATGGAGTTTTTTCTTAGCTTCTAATTTTTCTTCTAAAGTAGGAACGTCAATCTTAAAATAAATAAAAACAATTAAAAATAATTATTCTCTCTCATATATTAATGAATTAGAGTCCAAATAAACATAATGGCTAATGATACACCAAAAATATAATAACCGAAAAAAAGACAACCAGAAGGTAAAGTTGAAGGAATTCGAACCCCAAAATAGAAGTAGAAGCAAACTAACATTAATTACACAAAAATTTGTCTAATCACTTCATTCCATTTTCAAGCCCTTGATATAAATGTCTTTAAACTAAGTAGGCTACAAAAACGTTAAAATTAGTGGTCAAAGATAGAGTCAAAAGTTAATACAATAACTAAAGAAAAAAAAAATTGAATATACGATACCTGTGCAATAGACAATGGGTCAAGTGTGATAAGATCTGATGGTACTTTCTCCAACAGAGCTTTAACTTCCGTCTCTTTCCTTCCTGTCCCACTTATGTATGGGTTAGCTTCTAAAGCATCAAAGTTTGGCTCACCAGATCCTAAAATATATATATATATATATATATATATATATATATATATATATATATATATATATATATATATATATATATATATATATATATATATATATATATATATATATATATATATATATATATTATATATATATATATAGGATATATAGTATATAAAATATTTTACCGATACCGGTAAAATATATATATCGATATATATATCGTATAAATATACCGGTATATAATAATATATATATATATATATATATATATATATATATATATATATATATATATATATATATATATATATATATATATATATATTAATAAAATACCAAAATTTTTTACCGATACCGTATAATATACCGATACCGATATATATATACCAAAATACCGATTATATATATACCGATATTATATATACCGATATTTATATCCCTAATATATTATATATATATATATATATATATATATATATATATATATATATATATAATATATATATATATATATATATATATATATATATATATATACCAGTGTCAAACCTTGTAAAATTTTACAAGTAATAACCTAATTAATGGATAAACGTAATAAATAAAACTTTTTTTTTACCTGGTATTAAAAGGCTTTCATATCCATCGTACAAAGAACAACCTAAAACATCTTCATATGGACAAAACCTAAGACCAGTCACTGCATTATTTGAATGATGCCTCATATAAAGATCACACTTCTCTTGTATACCAACATTCCTATATACCTTTAAAAAATAATATATATATATATATATATATATATATATATATATATATATATATATATATATATATATATAATATATATATATATATTATATAATTAAATAAAAATAAAATACTACTTACTTCAACAACATTTCTTGACGAAACACCTAGAAAATTAGTTTGTGAAAAAGACAGCTTATCTATACCCCCAGGAAGTCTATATGAACTGATGGGGTCACCTACGTTTCTCGCATCCCAAATTCTTAAAGTTCTATCAACACAGCCAGTTGCTATATATCTGAAAATATAAATAAGAATATGTATTTCAAAGGTTCAGTTACTTTTAAAAAATGTATGTGTGGATGCGTATGTATGTATATGTTGATGCGTGTATATGTATGTATGTGGTAAAATAAGAAAAAAAAAATTTACTTAAATAGAAAAAAATCATGAAATAAAAAAACTAGTTATTATTTTCAAGTTCTAAGCATGCTATAGTATCACTATTATTATTATCTTTAAGAACATGGTTGTCAATGTTTAAATTACGCTAAGATATATTTAGGCGTTTCATAAATTACACAGCAAGTTTCATTTAAAAATTTAAATGCTAAAACGGCTCTCAAATACTGCGTTTGAATATAATCGTGGGAGGAGCTAAATATGACTAAGGCATTTTTCTATTCAACACTATAATACAATACTTTGTGAAGGAGAGCAGATTCAAAGTTCTTCGTATAAACATATGTTAAGTTTTATCACCATACTTTGATAAATGTTTCAATTCGTCAAATAAATATAATACAGATTTTAATGTTACACGGAAGACAGGAGAAAGGTTCATGTGGAACACTATTTCATGAATTAACCTCGATATCTACGGAAAATCTATTTTGAGGTTGGAATACAGCTTTTATCAAGACTAGTATAACATAAAACTTTAAAAAATGTCCTCTTTCGTTTCTTAAATAACTTACAAAGTGATTGTTGACGCACTCAATGATATATAAATACTTTCTTATGGTTGAGAGGACATAGAAATTTGAGTGTCCCCATTAACAAAATTCACTCACGCTTATAAGTAAGGACACAAGCTTTTGATGTGTTTGAACTTAATTTTCAATAAAGAAAAATTTGGAGCTTTCAACTGGAGGACCGAGAAAATTATAATTATTAAACTTATCCAAGTTGTATTTTCTGAATATCCGAGAGGAGAACTCTCTAGGCAGTTTATACCTAAATATTATTAGAAGCCTTTTAGATAAAAGGTATAGAAAGTAAGTTCACCATAACTTTCAATAAATTTTACAATAACTATAACTAGGCTAAGATAACTAATGTTCCAGTGCAATACAGTAGACAGTTTTTTAAAATTAACTTTCATAAAAATTTAATGTCCTAATTTTAAAACACTGTAGATTAAATTATAAAATAAAAGATATGTAGAATATATCTCTTGCAACCTTGCTTACAATATATTCTGAATGAAAGTTATTACAGTTCTGGGTAATTATTTATAAAATAGATCATATACCAGAAAAAAAAAAAAAAGTTTCCAGTCAAGATTCAGTGCAATAATAATAATAATAATTTAATTAGTAATAATATTTTTTTTATTATTACTATTATCTCTTAATCGTGCAAGATAAGAGTCCAAAAATATTCGAAATTAAAATCCCAATATTCATATCTTATGAAATAAATGGAAGCCACTATTTGAGTTAAACGTTTTCTTTAATTTTAATTCAGTTAGTGACTTCTATAATCTGTAGTGGCTGTCATTTATTTTTTCATTTCTTCTATTATGAGCAAATAAGAAAGATGTATTGTGTTACAATCCAGCTTCATTATTTCTCCGTAATCCTTTTACTTCCCTTTAATATAAGAATTATTTAGCCTTTAAAAATAATTAAATTATTTATCATCTGACCTTCATAGTTTTCACTCATGTCAGGATTGCATATTATCTTCGTGTCCTTCAACAATAGACTAACCTTCTACTTTCCATTTAAAACTTTTATTTGTATTTGTATTATTTTACACTATATTAATGGTCTTGTTTCCCCTCCCTCAAATTGATTTCAAGATTATGTAACAAATAAATTCGCTTTTAAATTCATTACCTTTTATCTTTTATATAGTCTCTCGTAAATCTTGAGGAAGAGTTACGAGTGGGAGGAAATAGAAAAGAATAACTTACCTATTTTAACGCATTATTAAAATACTTAAGGCACCACTCAACTACATTGTCACCCATCATTTAAAAAAAAAAATTCCCCTCCCCCTCCCCAAAAAACTAACAAGCCTATGTTCCTGACTATTCTATATGTACCCCATACAGTTTTCTATTTACCACTTACTTTTACTGAAAGGCTTTATGTATATCACTCCACAGTTTTACTAAGCTCATAACCCAAAGCTATTCGTGATGTATTAATTAATAGTTTTCATCTTACATTATCATTAATAAAATTTTTACAGATAATAATTTAATAATACTAATAATAATAATAACAAATACCTACTTTCCAGAAGGATCTATAGAAAGCGCTCTTACAGCTTGTGGATGACAAAGCATGGAGAGAACTGCTTTTTTGGAATTAGGTGTCCACATAGTGATTGTACCATTGGTATGCCCGCAACATATAACCCCATTCCAAGGATTTTGACACATAACATTTAACATGCCTTTAAAAGTTTTTGTCTGAAGAACTTCTTGTCCTAAACTAACATCAAGCCAACTCAAAAACCCATTGTTACTCTGTAAATATAAATTATTTTTAAAGAAATAATTATTTCATAATAATGGAATTACTGTAAATAAGATAAAATATGATAACATGAATATTACTATAAAAGATGCTTAAAAAAACCTTGTATATAACATGATGAACTTACCGAAGAACATAATAAAAAGAAGTGTTGTAAAAACTCTAAATTTAAAGCTCGATGCATGTGTTTAAGACAGTGAATTTCATTGCCTAAATTGTCGTAAATATAAGTCCAATTTTTCTGTGCTGCTGCCATCATTCCTTCATTATGCAAATAACAAATATCGTAAACTGATTCCATAACATTGAATTCCGTGTGTAATTTTTTGGTTACCCAATCGAATGAAGCAATATGACCTTTCCGACCACAAAGAACTAAATTTCTTCCATTTTGAGAATACCGGAACCTGGTGTTATATATATATATATATATATATATATATATATATATATATATATATATATATATATATATATATATATATATATATATATATATATATATATATATATATATATATATATATATATATATATATATATATATATATATATATATATATATCTATATATTTACCTGTAAGGTCCATATTCTGTGAGAGAAATTTCGAAGCCTTTTTTTGCTGAAGTAATATCAACAGGCTTCTTTAATCTGTCTTTGGGTGATGTGTGAAGTGTAAGTTCCTTCTTTAGCTTCAAGGGCACCAGGTGTCTCTATCAAAAGATACATGAAACTTTAACTGATTTGTATTATAAAATTACGCAAAGTTTGTTATTAATCTATCTACTATTTACATAATAATAAATTAATTAACAATTACCTGTTAAAAGAACTTCAGCTCTCGCTGAAAAAATTTCAGCTTCTTCAAATTTTTCTTCCTTTCTTTTTATTTGATCTCTTTTTTTAAACTTCTTCGGATGGATTTTATCTATATAATATATATATATATATATATATATATATATATATATATATATATATATATATATATATATATATATATATATATATATATATATATATATATATATATATATATATATATATATATATATATATATATTGTGTGTGTGAAACTTCAAACTAGTCTTATGGGAAACTATTACTATAAATAATTAAAATATAAAAATATGGCAACCACAACTTTAAATTTTCATTTTTACACATTTAAGAATCAAAAAACTCAGTGGTTGGTAGGTATAAATATTGGTATTGTAATACCGGTATAATACTGGAACTGAAGATTGGACTACAGTATCAATTCCGAACTCCCAATACCAGTATTGGAAACAAACTTAGTAAAATTTATTTTTTCTAGGATTAAAAAGAAAAAATAAATTTTATGGTAAAGGTGCAATAAAAAGTATAGTATGCGATAAACAAGTTTGGAAAATTTGCAGAAATTTTAGGAAATATCCCCTGGAAAATGAAAAACTACAAGACTTCATAAAAGATTAATTCAACAGCAAAGAATTTAAACTTATTTTAGATTTTTGGACAAAGTGGAAGTCTCTTAAGCATAATGGAAAGATTTCTTAAGCTCAAAAAATGTCTGTCAATAGCATGAGGAGTAATTCGTTTAAATGAGACTATATCTTTAAAGGAATGGGAAATTTT
Source organism: Armadillidium nasatum (assembly GCA_009176605.1). Classification (NCBI taxonomy): domain Eukaryota; kingdom Metazoa; phylum Arthropoda; class Malacostraca; order Isopoda; family Armadillidiidae; genus Armadillidium; species Armadillidium nasatum. Next base: position 31,598 of record SEYY01020190.1, read on the forward strand.
GGAAGACATTAGTAAAGTTCTTTATCCATTTGAGATAGCCCTTAAGGCCATATGCTCCAGAGAAGCAATGATTTTAACTTCTAAAACTTCTTACAAAGTTCTTGTCCAGAAACATTCAGAAAGGAGAATTCCTTTAGAGAAAGGAATTTGCGCTTGTTTTCAATTTTACCCAAAAGGAACATAAAAGTGTTTATTTTTTGAAACTGTGATGTAAAGCCTCATCCTTTTGGAGTTCAATGACCTCTTCCTGGAGACCTACAATATCAGAAAATTGTTGAGGCAAGTCTTCACCTTCAAAATTAAATGGATTGTGCACCCAACTACACTTGACCATGTTTTCTGGAATGTGGTGATCAAACTCAAAACTTTATTTCTGCTAACTCAATGTTTTCATCTTTCGAAAGCGAGTTAAATGTCGGGGGGAAAATCCACATTTATTTTGTTTTTCCACAGTTTCAACTTTCCTTTGAATGCTGTCAATTTCTCTGCTAAGCCAATAACAGTTTGATCACGACCCTGCATTAAGGTATTTAACTCATTAAGTTTCGTAAATATATCTGAAAGATAGGCTAATTAATTTCAATATCCACTTTTTGTTAGAAAACTGGAAAGTCAAAGGATGATTCTTTTCAGACAAGAATATTTCAGTATCTTTGCACAGAGCTACAGCTCTTTGAAGAACATTTCCTAGATAAAACCATCGAACCTAAGTATGATACAAGTGGGTGTGCTCAGATCCCATTTCTAAGAACATTTGACTAAATATTCTGTTGTTAGGTGACCTTTCTTTTATGAAATTAGCTGCTTGAGCAACCGCTTTCATAACGATATTCAAATCATCTGTCAACGTCTTTGAAACAAGATATTCTCTGTGAAGAAGGCAATGAAACAACTTTACCTGCGAATTAACTCCTTTTATTCTTGCACAAAATCCACGGCAAACTACAAGCAATGATGGGGTACCGTCAGTGCAAATACTGTGACACTGAACCTAAGACTAAAAAAAATGAGTCTGTTAAATTAAAAAAGTCTTCTCCCGTAGTATTTGTGGTCATTGAATGGAAAAAACAAAAATTGTTCTTCCATTTTGGTATGCCCAGGATAGATGATGTAAGCCATCAATTGAGCGTTGTCACTTAAAAAAAAAAAGTTAGTGGGTTCATTCATCCAGCTGTAAACTGAACTGGCCACTATTTTTGATAGATAAAATCACTTGTTTCTAAATAGCTTTCGAAATATCAACGATAGGTTTTTGAACTGCATCATTTGATAGATGAATTTGTTAAATTTTTTTCACATATTCATCTCCATATCTTAAAAAGACCATATCAATTGCTGTTGGTTTCAACAAATTCTCTCAAATTGTGAGCGGTTTATTCCCTTGTGTGACACGTAAAGCTACATGGTAAGAAGAAAGTGTGGCTTTTTGCATGGAATGAAACAATTTTATTTCCAGCATCAAGTCATTGTTGCTTCAGTTGCGGGTTTTTTTTTTCCAATGATGTTGTTTGTAATTAAAGCATTATGTTTGGTCTCCAGGCATATTTTTACCTTGATCTGTTTTAGAGACTCCTTGCTGAGTATTTCATTGTGGTTTTACTGTTGCACGATGTTATAAATGTGAAACCAAAATTTAGGAAATAGTCTTTATACTGACGCTTAGCCATATTTCTGAGTCAAATAAATCACAAAATCGTGACTAATATGAATATATCAATAAAAATTAAACACTTGACGAAATAACACATCAAAAGCACAGATGCAATATTGTAAAACAATGACGAAAATTTATAAAAAAACAAAAAAAACATGGACAGTTGTTAGAATTAGTAGTATATATATATATATATATATATATATATATATATATATATATATATATATATATATATATATATATATATATATATATATATATATATATATATATATATATATATATATCATATATATATCATTTCAAGAAGAACTGTATGAGTGGAACCACCTCTGATGTATGATGCGTACTCCATATAAGAGCAAACAACACCCCTATAAAGAACAAGCAACTGAGGAGGAGTGAAAAAATTCCGAAGGTGAGTCAGAACACTTAACCTCTTAGAAGCTTGCTTAGAAAGAGGAGTAAAGAAACACCAAGAAAATTAAGGACCGATGAAGGTTTGAGATGTCTGTTTTTGAAGAAGATATCATAGTTGTGTGGAAGGTTGTGTAAAGAGATGGAGGAACTGAGTTTTTGAGGCATTGAAAATGACCATGTTTTTTCTGACAATTTGAAATACATCATGGTCATATATATATCGTCAGATGTTCCATGGCTACTCTCCTTGCATCAATTAAGTACTGTTGGGAGGGCGTCTTTCAAATTGATATATATATATATTTATATAATATATATATATATATATATATATATATATATATATATATATATATATATATATATATATATATATATATATATATATATATATATATATATATATATATATATATATATATATATATATATATATCTGGCAGGGAATAAAATTAGATTTGGATGCAAGAAAGAGACTCCACGATACCACTTGTTCACACACTTTGGGAAGCAATCAGTTAGAAAATTTTAGGTTTTCAATTTTCTACAGCTTTGCTAAAATAAACGTATTAACTTTACTACATTAAAATATAAAATAAAATATTAAAAAATAATAAATATAAATCTTATACTTTGAAGCGAACACAAATTTTTGTCTATTACTCGCATTAAACACGAAAGTTTAAATTTTTAAATTTAAATAAAAAGTACACTTAATAGTTTAATTTATCGTAATGTGAGAAGCTACAGAAACCTATTTTGGAAGACCCGGCGACCCATAGTAACGTTAAGAACCCTTGAAATAGAGCAAAAAAAATTAAGAACATGTCCTGCTTGCAGATAATATACTTCAGAGAAATAGAAAAGGCAGATAGTGTTCCAGAAAAATGCGAGTCTTCAGTATCTTTGGATGTGAAGGAAGAATTAAAAACTTACGAAGTATCATTGAAAAGAAGTGAAAATTTAAACAAACTCAATAATGCTTTGTTCTGTATTAGACCCACTAATGTATAGTCTTACAAGGCTCTTTAAACGGTAGGACTTTACATTACAAAGTTAAGATCTAGCCTATCAAAGGATTCATTAAATAGCTTTTGTTTTTTTAAAATGCTTTGTTAGAGTTGGAAACTAAGGCATTTATTTAACAGATAGTCTATAGATTGGCCCCAAGTATTGTTATTAAGTGGATTGCTTTAAATTTATATTCGTAAAGGATTTTTACTTTGTTATTAAGATTTTTTTATAAATGAAAGTTTTCAAAATGTAAGTATAAAAATTAATGTCTTTTTTAATTAATAAAAAGTCATATTCCCTATTAGCACATAGAAATTATATTTTCTAAAAATTAAAAAAATTTTCAATACCAGTCGCTATTGAAAAAAAAAAAAAAAATCTGTTTTAATACAGATTTTGAAAAGTTCAGAATTCTAACACCCCTGGTGGTTGATTTATTGTCAACTGTGAATCTCAGCATTATTCAAAATACAAAAATTATGAACCTGTTTTTACAAATAGTAGTAGTTGTAAATAATAATAATAATATTTTTATCTATTCATCAAAAATGTATTTAAAATAATAATAATAATTTAAAACATACGCAACTTACTTCAACTTTCCCCCCTCTGCTATACTTCTCAATTGTTTTCTTATCTAAATATTTTGTACCATCTTCATTAGCAGAAGGTCGAATAATCTTCACAGTTTTCTTGTTATGATTATTCTGAAATTTACAATTCATGTTGAATAAATATAAAAATACATTTGAAAATTTAACAAATTATTTACATAATAACAAACATGCAATAAAACATTAAAGGTTTTCCACAAAATAATAGCATATATATATATATATATATATATATATATATATATATATATATATATATATATATATATATATATATATATATATATATATATATATATATATATATATATATATATATATATATATATATATAGGGTTGGACAAAAATATGGAAATAGCAGAAAGAATGTGTAAATATGACAGACGTCAAAATATCCAAATCGGGGTCGGCTCTTGTGTCACGTCGGATAGGTAATCTAAAACACACGTTGGGAGCTGCAGTCGTTTTGTGGTCAACATTCCATGCTGGTACAAGTATAGTACGTCCAAGCTTACAGTTTCAAAGATAATAAATTATTGGTTCCTGCCTAGCAGGTGCGTCTATGATCAAAAGTGGCAATGTTATATAATGTATCACGAGGTACCATTTCCAAGGTATGAACACATAGTGATACTGGAAAAACATCATTCAACAGACACCAAAGTGAACATAATTTAAAATTGGGCGATAGAGACAAACAAGCATTGTGATAAAAAAAATTAGGAACAGCTACAAAAATTGAGTTGAATACCAATTTGCAAACCTTATTACTACAAAAATGGGGGAACTTCAAACGTTGAATATTCATGGGCATGCTGCTATCCCAAACCTCTTGTAAACGACATGAATGGGAGAAAGAGACTATATATGAAGATTGGACTGTTAACCATGGAAGATAGTCCTTTCGTCTGATGAATTAACCTTTACAGTTCCCAATCTCCAGCTGATTAGCTTGTGTGTGGAACATCATCATCACAGGCCTATGATCTGAATTGCCGAATGCAGTGAGTGAAGCAAGATGATGATTCTATCATAGTTTGGGCAGACATATGATATTTTTGAAGTGCAAATTTCCAAATGCACAATAATGTAACTGCCAGAGATTGTGCAGGTCTTTTGAGACCAGACTCTTTCTATTGCGCAGGAATCGTTTCCTGGGGGTGTCTCCATTTATCATTCCTACAGCACATGTGGTCCATTAAACATGTAAGTGAGGTTTCACATCTTCCCTCGACCTCCAACTGTTATACCATTAAGACTTGATTATGCTGGGAGAATACACGTCTGCATGTAAATTCGTAAATAAGTAAATTATTGCACAGTTATGAATCTTCAACTTTTCAAAAAGTGAGTAATAAATTAGCTACTTTACATGCTTAGTATATTACACTGGCGAGTTTACATGAAGGTTTAAGTTTGCTACTCGTTAGTTTGTAAGCTTTCACTGTAATCAAAGCTTAATATCATAGAACCTGTGCTGTCAGTATTGGAACACAGGTTCGAGATCACTATTAACCAGCATCTCTACTGGAATTTTTTCTAGTTTTGCAAGAAGAATGGTATAATGAACTATTATGTACCATTCAGGACTTATATTTGTCCATTTCAAAAAAAATTAAAGTGGTTAAAAATAAAAAAAAGTAGTCCAACACCATATTAAGAAAAAAATTCATGTATTTACTTGGTGTTTCCAATGTTTTTGTCCAACTCCTGTTAATATATATATATATATATATATATAATATATATATATATATATATATATATATATATATATATATATATATATATATATATATATATATATATATATATATATATATATATATATATATATATATATATTAGCAATTTACATTAATTAAATGAAAAATCAGGCAATTTTAGGTAGATGTCCACCCAGATAATAAAAACCAGATCTAATATCTAGTTTTTAAAAACTGTTTGATATCCAGTATCAGGCCCATCCCTAATTTCGATATTTTGGTAAATGTTAAATCGTCTCAAAGATATTAGACATTGACAATGATAACTTATTACAATAATAATGAAAACTTACATCTTGAAATTTATGTTGGTTAAACTTCTTGAATTTATTTTTAGGATTTTTCATCGTTTTCTTATTTGGTCTGTTATCATCCATATTTTTAAGTTTCTTAAAACATATGTACTACAAAAACTGCTTAAAAACATGTACTGTACATTTAAAAAAAAAAAAAACTACCTGTAATATAAGAAAAATCATGTATGCATATTAAAAAATAAAATAAAAATATATTAATAATAAAAAAAATAATAAAAATAATAATAATAATAATAATAATAATAATAATAATAATAATAATAATAATAATAATAATAATAATAATAATAATAATATAATAATATATAATAAATATATATATATATATATATATATATATATATATATATATATATATATATATATATATTATATATATTATATATATATATATATATATATATATATATATTATATTATTATTTTTTTATATAGTTCTCTATTGCTAGTGTGTGTGTTTGTGTTTTTTTTTTTGTGTGTGTGTTTTTTTTTGTGTTAAATGTGTTGTTCATTTATTTTTCTTCAGTGTTCTGTGTTTTAATTTTTTAGTGTTTTTAATTAACTATAGGTTATTTTAGTGTCAGTGAAGTTTGATAAAAGATAAGTATGGTTTTAATTTTACCGTAAGTAAACTTTTACTGTTTTAAACTTGCTACTTGTTTTCTTCGATCAATAAATTCAATTTCTGTAGTATAAATTTTACATCATAATTTGTTTTAATAATTATAGCTTAAATATTTTCAAAATTGATTTTAATAGTTTTAATAATTTTAACAATAATCATTTTAATTAGGTTACTGTATTGTGTGCTAGCGTGTGTGCATGTGCGCTTGCGGGAGTGAGTTAGTGAGTGCGTGTGTGCGAGCGTGCGTGTCTAAGTGTGTGCGTGCGTGCGTGATTTTTTTTTTAATGCCTAATTTGAGTGTTCTTGGGGCTGGGCGTAGACGGGGGCTTTCTATTACCTTTGCTAACGTTCGTGGCCTTCGATCTAACCTCGCGTCTGTTGAACACTACCTCACTACCTCTCTTCCTAACCTTTTACTTCTGTCTGAGACCCAGCTGGACAGGGATTCTTTCTCTAGCAATCTTAATGTCTCTAACTACAACTTTTTTCACAATTTCCGTCTAAATGGTGGAGTCTGTGCCTATATTAACATTAACACTCCTGTGACACGTCTCATAAATCTAGAATCTCCTAATTTCGATGTTTTATGGCTTAAAATCTGTCTTCCTACTACTACAATTATCTTGTGCTTCTGCTACTGCTCCTAATGGAACAGATTTTCCAGTCTTTTTTCAATATCTTACTACTACTCACGAGACTGTCACTTCTTCTCATCCAAATGCTGAGGTCCTCTATTTAGGGGATTTCAACGTACACCACACTGAGTGGTTGGGTTCCTCTCATACTGATACAGGTGGGAGGGAGGCCAATTCATTCAGCATTCTTAACGATCTAGAGCAGTTGATTAGGGAACCCACACACATTCCAGATCGTCCTAACCAATTCTTGAATACACTTGATTTATGCTTCACCACTACTCCTTCTAGATATAAATACACCATTTTCCCTCCTATTGGTAACTCTGACCATAATCTTATAGCTCTTAATTATAATGCTTTTTCTCCAACAGCTCCACCATGCCCTAAACGTACTTTCTGGCACTTTAATAGGGCTAATTGGGGGGCAATGCGCCGCTTCTTTGCTAACTATCCATTGGAGTGAATCTTGCTTTGTCTCGGGGGACGCTTCTGTCTCTGCTGAAAAGGTAGGGGCAGTGATCCTTGAAGGGATGGGCAGATTCATTCCATCTTCAACTAAATCTTTTTCTCCTCAAAATCAATGGTTCGATGGCAATTGTTCTCTTGCCCTCCGGGAGAGAGACAATGCCTATCGTGAATGGAAAAACTCTCCTTCTCCTATCACTCTTGCTAATTTTCATTCAGCCCGGAATCGTTGCAGGGATGTTCTTCGACGGACTAAGCGTACTTTCATTAAAAGGAAGTGCGCTGACCTCCATGGCTCTCCTACTGATAAAAATTTCTGGCCTCTAGTCAAAAATATCTCTAACAACTTCTGTAAATCTGCCTTTCCTCCTCTTATTCGATCTGATGGTTCTGTAGCTAATACTCCTTCTGAAAAGGCTAATCTCTTCGGCCTCCTTTTTTCATCTAATTCCACCCTGCTCGATTCTGGCATCCCTCCTCCTACTCCTTCTCCTCTCAGGTGTCCCATGCCTCTACCTATAATTACTCATGATCGGGTGCATGGGATCCTGAATTCTATGAACGTCAGGAAGGCCAGTGGCCCGGATGGCATTCCCCCTCGTGTTCTGAGGGAGTGTGCTTCCGAGTTGGCCCCTGTCCTCGTTCAGCTCTACTCTCTATGCCTTAATACTAATACTTTTCCTCTATGCTGGAAGCGTGCGTTAGTTCAACCGATCCCGAAAAAAGGTAGCCATTCTGACCCTTCTAACTATCGACCTATAGCTCTCACTTGTGTTCTATCTAAAATTTTTGAAACTCTTCTCAACTCTCATTTCCTGGATCATTTGGAGTCTCATTCTCTTCTCTCTGATCACCAGTATGGCTTTCGTCGCTCGAGGTCAACTGGTGACATACTTTCCTATCTTACTGATCTATGGTCTTCTGCCCTTAGGGACTTCGGGGAGTCTTGTGTGGTGGCGCTTGACATATCCAAGGCTTTCGACCGGGTATGGCATGCGTCACTACTCTCTAAGCTCCCTTCCTTTGGGTTTCCTATTTCCCTTTGCTTACTCTTGTCTAGTTTTCTCTCAGATCGTTCCATTTCGGCTGTTGTAGATGGAGCGACCTCTTCCTCCTTTTCTGTCAACTGTGGTGTTCCTCAGGGTTCTGTTTTATCTCCAACCTTTATTCTTACTTTTCATTAACGATCTTCTTCAACTGCACTTCTAACTCTGTTCACTCTTATGCTGATGATTCAACTCTACATTCTTCTACTCATTTCAAATCTGCTCCCTCTTTTGCTTCTAGACTCGCTTCTCGTCTTCAACTTTCCGATTCTATTTTTGCCGATCTGGATGGGATTTCCCGGTGGGGTCATAGCAACCTTGTGAAATTCAACTCTTTAAAACTCAACTTCTTTACATCTCCCTCTCAAAAACACCTCCTAACTTTCCTATCCTCTTCGATGGCTCTCCCGTCTCACCTGTAAATAACATTAACATTCTTGGTCTAAACATAAACAACAAACTGTCTTGGAAACCACATATCACAATGGTTGCTAAAGCGGCCTCTAAGAAGCTGGGAGTTCTGTTCAAGTTGCGAGAGCTTTTTTCTTCTGAGCAGTTACTCCAGATATATAAGGGTCTTATTCGCCCTTGTATGGAGTACTGTTCTCACATTTAGGGGGGCTCAGGCTCCTCCTCTCTTCTGGATAGGGTTGAGTCAAAAGCTATGAGATTAATAAACTGTCCCCTACTTTCAAACTCTCTTGACCCTCTGTCTCTGCGACGTGACGTTGGCGCGCTATCTCTTTTCTACAGGTACTACAATGGCAGGTGCTCGAGGGAATTGGCCTCTCGCATTCCTCCACCGTTGCGTCGTCCTCGTTGCACGAGGGGTGCCCTGCTTTCGCACCAATTTTGTGTGGACGTAGGGAATCCCAGGCTAGCCCGTTGTGGTACCTCCTTCATTCCAGCCAACCTCTATTCTGTGGAATTCTCTACCATCATTCTATTTTTCCAACTGTATTTAATCTTCCACTCTTCAAGTCTTCCGTCTGCGCCCACCTGAGGGCTGTGCGTTAGGTGTGTGTGTTTGTATGAGTTTTGTCCTTGTGTGTGTGCCCCCTCCTTGAAAAGGGCTCTGCCCGTGAGTGGTGGCGTAAAAAAAAAAATATATATATATATATATATATATATATATATATATATATATATATATATATGCCCTAAATGTACTTTCTGGCACTTTAATCAGGCTAATTGGGGGTCACTGCACCGCTCCTTTGCCAACTACCCGTTGGTATGGACCCTGTTTAGATCTGAAAGATGATTCTATGTCTGCCTAAAAGATAGATGGGATGAGAAGGTTCATTCCATCTTCAACAATCTCTCTCTCTTCAAAACCCATGGTTTGATGGTACTTACTCTCGTGATATTTATGAAAAAGAAGTGCTTATCATGCATGGAAAAACTAATTCTCCTATCACTCTTGTTAATTTTTATTCAGCTCCAAACTGTTGTAGGGATACTATTTGATGGGCCGAGTGTACTTTCACTACAAGGAAGTGTGCTGACATACTTAGCTCTCCTAATGATAAAAGGTTCTTACCTCTAGCCAAAAAATATCTATAACAACTTCTGTAAATATGCCTTTCCCCTCTTATTCATCTGGATGGCTATGTTGCTAATACTCTTTCTGAAAAGGCAAATCTCTTTGGACACCTTTTTCCTCCAATTCAAAACTGAACAATTCCAGTTCCCCTCCTCCCACTCTTCCTCTTAGGACCTACATGTCATCATCTGTGATTTCACATGATCAAGAGTATGGGATCTGAAGAATTATGAATGTCAGGAAGGCCAGAAGCTAAGATGGCATTTCTTCCTGTGTTCTGAGGGAGTATGCGCCTGAGCTGGTGCCTGTTCTTGTTCAACACTACTCTCTATGCCTTAATACTAATGCTTTTTCCTCAATGCTGGAATTGAGCTTATTTTCAGTCGATCTTGAAGAATGATAGCCACTCTGATCTCTCTAATTATCATCCTATTGATCTCACTTGTGTTGTATCTAAAATCTCTGAAACTCTTCTTAATTCTCATTTCCTGGATCATCAGGAATATAACTTCCTTCTTTCAGATCAGTACGGCTTTCAATATTTGAAGTTTACTGGGGACATGCTTTCCTATCTTACTGATTTATGGTCTATGGTCTTCTGCTCTTAGGGATTATGGGGAGTCTTGTGTAGTGGCACTTGACATTTCCAAGGCTTTTGACTGGGTGTGGCATGCATCACTACTCTCCAAACTCCCTTCCTTTGGGTTTCCTCCTTTTCTTTGCTTACTAATGTCTAGTTTTCTCTCGGATCATTCAAAATTGGCACTTATCGATGGTTCGACCTCTTCCTCCTTTTCTGTCAATTGTGGTGTTCCTCAAGGTTCTGTTCTATCTCTAATTTTATTTTTCTTTTCATCAATGATCTTCTCAGTTCCACTTCTAACTCTGCTTATTCTTATTCCGATGAGACAACTCTATATTCTTAAACTCATTTCAAATCTGCTCCCTCTTTTGCTTCTAGAATTGCTTCTCATCTTCAACTTTCTGACTCCATTCTTGCCAATCTGGACGAGATTTCCCTATGAGATCGTCTCAATCTTGTGAAATTCAACTAGCTTCAAATACTCAACTTCTTCACATCTCACTATCAAAAAACACTTCCCAACTTTCCCCATTTTCCTCATCGGCTCTCCTGTCTTACCTGTAAACAAAATAAACATTCTTGGTCTAAACATAAACAAACTTTCTTGGAAACTTCATATCACAATGGTTGCTAGGGCAGCTTCAAAGAAGCTGAAATTGGGGCTAAGATTATTCAGTAAAATTTTCAGCTTATGTGGACCAGTGGTTTGACCCTGCTATTCATTTTTTTTCAACTTTGGGTCCAAATAACTTTCAAACCGTTATAGACTCAGAAAAATGCTCGAAATCAACTCAGAACTTTGGGAAAAAAATGCATATACCCTGAAAATTTCAGCTCAATCAGTCAAATAATAATAAAAAAAATTTCAAACAAAATATAAGAAAATCAAGATTTTTCCTTTTTTTTTTTTTTTATTTTCTTTTTCTTTTGACCGCTCCTTTTCTGCTAGTGAATGTTCATCTTTGTGTTTTGATTTTAAATGCCCCATAAAGATTTGGTTGAAAATTTTTTACTTGTGGCACACGGAGGTCCTCTTCTAATTTTCTGACTGCAGATGTTACATTTAGCTATTTTGAGTCTATCCTGAAACATTGTAAAGTACTTCCATACTGCTGAAGCTGATTTTTTAGCCATATTCACTGAAAATATAAACAAAATAATAATTTTTAAATAATGTAGCTAAATGATACAAGTTTGATATATAGCAATTTAAAATAATGATATATATAAATACAGGTTATATTGAAAATTTTATATCTTAAATTTTTTCAAACTTTACCTCAGTGTCTTACCTAGGTAAACCTGTTGAATCACCATTATGAATCAGAAAAAAATTTTTTAAAAAATTTTTTTTTTTTTTTTTTTTTTTTTTTATTATACAAAATCTGTAATCTTCTGAAATTTTTTTCAGAGAAAATGCATATAATCTACTCCTTCCTTATAATTAATAAACCTCAATTAAATTTATATCTAATTTTCTTAACCTAAAATTTCAGTGCTTTTGACCTCTTTACAAATTTTAGGCAACCCCGGTCAAATTTGAAAGACCCCCACCTCTGTCCCTGGCAAAATTCCAGGCCTGGTTGGTCCCTAGTGGGGCCAAATCACTTCAGAATGACCTGAAATTTAGACCTCGTATTCAGATTTGTATAGACTACAAAAGCTTATAACAGACTTTTGTTCCCATCATTATAGAAGAAAATGCTATAAGCCCAAAACTGACAAACTATTGAAAAAAAAAAAATTTACATTTTTTTTTTTTTCTTATTTTTGGTGGATTTAAAGAGGAGAGATGGGGCTACAAAATCCTCTCTAAACTAATTTTTGATGCGATTCGTTGCTTTAAAGATATAGCCTCTCATAAACAGGTCTATTTTTGAAAAATTTCAAATATTCCCAGTTTGAGGCTATATCTCGCTTCAAACAAATAGCATTTAAAAATGCTCTAAATAAAAGTTGTACCCATATCTATCCTCTAAGCAGTATCCAAAAATAAAAAAATTGTAGGTAGAGTTTTTTTTTTTTTTTTTTTTTTTCTCCAGAAGGGTATGATTTTTACAACTTTTCTTTCAAGTGCTTATAACTTTTTTTCTAGATGTGATATCAAAAATCTGTTCTGAGTAATGCAAGAAATTGGATCTAAGATTATTCAATAAAATTTCAGCTCATGTGGGCCAGTGGTTTGACCCAGCTCTTCATTTTTTTCAACTTTGGGTCCAAATAACTTTCAAACCATTATAGACTCAGAAAAAAAGATCGAAATCGACTTAGAACTTTGGGAAAAAATGCATATACCCTGAAAATTTCAGCTCCATCAGTCGGATAATACAAAAATTCAAAAAAAAAATGTAAGAAAATTAAGATCTTTTTCTTTTCAATTTCTTTTGACTGCTCCTTTTCTGCAAGTGAATGTTCATCTTTGTGTTTTGATTTTAGATGCCCCCATAAAGATTTAGTTAAAAAATTTTTAACTTGGAGCACCCGGAGATCCTACTCCTGACTGTAGATGTTATATTTAGCTATTTCAAGCCTACCCTGAAACATTGTAAAATACTCCCATACTGCTGAAGCTAATCTTTTAGCCACATTGACTGAAAGTATAAACAAATTTGGAAATAATGTAACTAAATGATACAAGTTTAATACATAGCAATAACAATGATATGTATACAGATTACATTGATAATTTTATATCTCACATTTTTTCAACCTTTACATTAGGGTTTCACCTAAGTAAACCTGTTGAATCACTATTGCAAATTAGAAAAAAAAAAAAATTTTTTTTGTACTTTTGACCTCTTTACAAATTTTAGGCTACCCCAGCCCTAACAAAATTCAAGCTCGGGTTGGTCCCTAATAGTAGTAGTAATAATTACATTAATAGGCATAAATGAAATGAAAGCTAAATAATAATACAAATGTTAAAAAATTTGCATTGAAATATCGATGTTTCGATATATCGATATTTTCATATATCGAAGGTCAGAGAACTTCTTAACCGTTACCATATATATATATATATATTAGGGATGGAGCGATACCAAAAATTTTTACTGATACCGATACCGATACCGATACCTTTAAACTTTGCCGATACCGATACTAAAAATATGCAGATACCGATACCGATACCGTACAGTTTTGTACTTTAAAAAACATTATATATATATATATATATATATATATATATATATATATATATATATATATATATATGATCAAATACGTTGTCTTATAAAGAAGGGCAATTTCCGCTAAAAAGTCACTCAAGAAATTGTAATTTTTGAGACCAAGTTCCTAAAGAAAGTCGCTCTCCGGCTCCGTCGCTTAGGCTGAGACTCTGAAAAAGTACATTTCAAGAGGCAAGCCCCTGCCGCGATCGCTAGAAGTAAAGCCTAAGATGTATTAATTAGAAAATATCTCAATAACTGTAGCAGATAGCGAGAAGTAACAAGAGGCAAAAATGGTGGCCTATGATTGGTTTTACCCTATAATGACTTTTTCATTTCGAAAATGAACTTCAATATATCGTAAAATGTACTTAACGTTTTTCAAAGTTTAAAAAAAAACTTGCTCATAAAATAGAAAAGTTGAATTTTTTTCTCATTTTCTATGAGGTAGGCGATCAAAATAAGTTCTATTGTCTTACCTCCATGAAAATGCTAAAAAATAAATATTTGCAAAACTTGAGAAAATTTCTCAATTCCTACGGAAGTCGACCCTCTCTTGTGGTACTTAAACGCCTGTAAAAATGAGTTCAAAAAGATAATTTCGGTTTCAGTTGAGTATGGGTCGAGTCTCTTATGTTTTAATAGGTGAAAGCCTGTGAAACCATTTTAACTTCTGAAATATTCCGATCAAAGTTTTTGTAAGTTTTTAAATTCTTATAACTTTGTTATCAATAGATAGATCGGCTTGATATTTTAGACACATAAGGATTTGGGACCCCCGATTCCAAATTTGTAATCCAGGTTTTTCTACATATTGCCGTTTTTGAGTTAAAGGCCGACATACATACCAAGGTGGTTTGTCGTACTTTCTGAGAATACGAAAGAAAATTGTCAACTTTGGGGGCCTATATCTCCTCAACCGTAGCAGATAGAGGAACGATCTAGGAAGGGTTTAAAGTTTTAAATGACACGTACATTTCAGATGTTAAATATTTTTTGCTATATCTCTTGTAATTTAGAAATTGTAGGATAACACAGAATTTGATTCCGACAAAATTTTTAAATTTTTTTTTGGAGGGGCCAAATCTACTGAATGTAAGCTGCTCGTAGGATCTTATGGTGTTCATATTCTGTCTCAGGATTACGAAATCTATTTATATATTTGATTTAAGCAATGAAAAAAAATCATAGACATTTCTGCACTATCCGCCCCTCTTAAAAAATTCTCACATCGCTGCTTAGCAGTTAGCCTCTTCCTATAGAGCGCTCGATTCCTTTTACAACCCTTGCAAAACTTAGCG
This sequence comes from Armadillidium nasatum, assembly GCA_009176605.1. Classification (NCBI taxonomy): domain Eukaryota; kingdom Metazoa; phylum Arthropoda; class Malacostraca; order Isopoda; family Armadillidiidae; genus Armadillidium; species Armadillidium nasatum. Next base: position 46,761 of record SEYY01020190.1, read on the forward strand.
GTATGAACTGAAGTTTAACTTTTCTTACTTTCCCTAACTTTACCAAATAAACTAATTCCCATAATCTAGCATATATATATATATATATATATATATATATATATATATATATATATATATATATATATATATATATATATATATATATATATATATATATATATATATATATATATATATTAAATATTTGATATATATATATATATATATATATATATATATATATATATATATATATATATATATATATATATATATATATATATATATATATATATATATATATTTTTGAAACTTTTTCATTTTTTATTTTATTTATTTGAATTATTTTAATTCTTTTAATTTAAGTGTTTTTGAAATTTTTTTTCTTGCAAAAATTCTTTGCCATTCACTGATAAACCGAAAAAAAATCATATTACGATCATTTCCTCTATGTAGGTAGGCTTGGTAGAAAAGTAGAATTCGTAGTTTCTCTCTTGAGAATTATTAGACCTGGTATCGGTATCGGGCATTTTTTGCCGATACCGATACTGAAAAGGTCGATACCGATACCGATACCGGTATCGGAAAATATGCCGATACCGATACCGATACTTCACTCCATCCCTAATATATATATATATATATATATATATATATATATATATATATATATATATATATATATATATATATATATATATATATATATATATATATATATATATATATGGATGATTTAGGTATTATATAGCATAACTTGACCAAACTAAATTGGCAGGTATATATTAATTTTTAGATCAGCCTATGACTAAGCCTAACAGGCAGTTTTTTTTTTTTTTTTTTTTTGTAGTGGGTGATGGTTCATTGAATATTGCAGGTATAATTGGGCTCAGTTTTATTTAAATTGTCTTTGCATGAATGAACTGATAACTAGGGATAGGATAGACCTAGTCTTTCATGCATGTATTAGTATTGATATTGTTGTTATTTATTTGGACTGGGACAGTCTCGATAGGACCTTGTGGCTTCTTACTGTCTCTATCTTCCTATGTTTCCCATATATATATATATATTAGGGATGGAGTGAAGTATCAGTATATTTTCAGGTATCGGGTATCGGTACTGGTGAATTTTTAGGTATTGGTATCGGTAAAAATTTTGGTATAGGGATGGAGTATAGTATCGGAGAGTATATCAGGTATCGGTATTGGTATCGGTACCGGTAAATTTTTATGGTAATTGTCTTGGTATCAGTATCAGTAAAAATTTTGGTATCGGTCCATCCTTAATATAGGTATATATATAGGCTTAGGTGTAGATTGTTTCTGTTTCGATATTTTTTATATGAATATTTTATTTTAATCAATATCCTTCATTTTTACGGCAACTTCGGTAGTTCAGGTTATGATGTCGAACTAAGTATGCTAGAAAAGTAAGTAATAATAATTGTGTGTATGTGTGGTGTAATAGGGACATAGGCCTGTATCTCACGGCAATGTATAGGTTAGGCGTCTTTTATGGCAGCTTCGATATTTTCGATTATCGATATTTTCTAAAAATCGAAACTCAGAAACAATCTACACCTTTACCATATATATATTTAGGCACAAGCTCAAATGGGGGAACTCTCTCTGAAAAAAAATGGAAAAAACCCCAAATCATAGAAAAGGAAAAGTAGTCGACAATATCATCATCACTCACGGGTCGGGGGGTACGGGGGGCAGAGCCCCCCGTAGACATATGCTGGGTATAACACCCAATTTAAGTTTTTTAGTTCATCAATTGTCGTAAAAAAACATTTTTTTAAACATCTTACTTTGAACCACAGTAAAAATTTTGTGGATCCTCAAACTGGAGCTTACACCCAAAATATAGAGGCTACATGGAGTGTACTTAAAAATAAAAATTAAAAAAAATATATATATATATTTTTTATTATTTTCCATTTTTTTTTATAGAGAGAGTTCCCCATTTGAGCTTGAACCTATATATATATATATATATATATATATATATATATATATATATATATATATATATATATATATATATATATATATATATATATATATATATATATATATATATTTAAAAAATTTAATTTGCATAATTTACTTTTTTTCATAATATTTCATCTTTGTAATTTCAACATAAAAATAATTTTTTTAACCTTTTTGTTTTTCACTCCAAAGTAGTTATAAATTTTCATCAGATTCCCTCCGACATTGATCCAGCAACCTGGCAATGCAAAGGCAAATGATATGATGCCATTAAAGAAGTACGATGTGTTGTTTAATCATTGTAATTATTACTTTGTTAATTTTTTTTTTTATTTTTGGCATTTTTATAGTTTACATAAGCATTTTCCACCTCAATTAACCTTTAAAAAATTATTTAGGTTGAATGTCTTCTTAGTTTTGATATATGAAAAAAAAAATTTACTACTGAGGAACTATACATTTACCCCAACTTCTTTGACTTCTATTTCATATTTATTAAATCTATAAAAGCAAAATAAACGTAAATGCAATAAATAAAACTTAAGACGTCAAAGGTGGTTAACCTGAACTATAAAATTAGCAAATCCCAATTAATTGTACTACGATGTTGCACGAAAATTGTTTAGTTCTCATACAGGTCTTTTAAATTGCCCATATTGAACCTGAACTCTTAATTCATAGTACACCACAATTTTTAAACTTTTATTAATATGATAATTCATAGGAACATAGAAAAATAGAGACAGTTAGAAGCCACAAGGGCCTATCGAGACTGTCCCAGTCCAAAAAATAATAACAATAACAATACTAATACATGCACGAAAGACTAGGTCTATCCCATCCCTAGTTATCAGTTCATTCATGTAAAGATAATTAATTCTATGGAGTATGAACTAATTTTACATCTCTACTCATGAGTATCATAGTAAATGTTGAGTGCGTTGCACTCACTATTATGCCATTACTTTCAGGTTCCAGCGTGAAGCAGTTTTCGCTACTTTTATAAAGTTTAACACACACGCTCCTCAGTACTCTGTACACACCACACCATAGACTTATGCACCACACACATTATAAACTCACCAAGACACCAAGTAGGGATTAGTAGGTATTATATAAATGTTATAATTTTCTGAAAAAAAGTGATGCAAAAAAAAAAAAAAAAAACCCTTTTTTTTTTTTTTTTTTTTTTTTTTAATAAACACCCTCATGAAGCAAATTGTATTTCTTTTAATCATTTAAAATCTAATTAAATCTTTTTTGTAGAAATAACATGTAAAATAATTCTTATTATTGAAATAAAATATTAATTATTTTTTTACGTCATTAGGTAGCCCGACTCCAATAACAGATAGTTTTTGTTTTCCTGACCAATCACGAATTACGTTTCTTTGCCATTTTTAAATAAACAAAAAACGGCAAAGACAGTGTTGCCAAATTTAAAAACTTTGAACCAGATTATAAGTTTCGAATTTCCCATTTTCGATATATATATATATATATATATATATATATATATATATATATATATATATATATATATATATATATATATATATATATATATATATATATATATATATATATATATATATATATATATAATAATAAGAGGCAATAGGTTTTATGACTCACTTATACGTCATATGTATCATGTTTCTAAATAATACTTTTTGTATCAAAGTAGGCGGAGCTAAAGCTACAACATTTTTCAAGGTCATGAAAACCTGCAAACAAATTTCCTATATCTTGATTGTACTAAGTAATACTTATACTATGTATAAACTCACCAAGACACCAAGTAGGGATGCAGAAAGAGTACCGATATATATCGATATTGATATTTTACCCAATAGTATCGAAAAAATATCGATGATATTTTTAAAAACCCATTATTGATATTTCGATATTTTATCCACAGTATCGAATCATTGATATTTTTCTTTTACTTAAATTATTAAGTTAAGTAGAAGCATGTTTCTGTTCTTTTATATATAAGCAAAATGTTTGTATTTTTCATATTCGTGCATATTGGATAATGGTGCTATTTTGTCTGACTCAGGAGAGGACGTTAGGTCCAGTCATACAAGAAAAGTAGAGGCTTCTCTCTCTCTCTTTCTATATATATATATATATATATATATATATATATATATATATATATATATATATATATATATATATATATATATATATATATATATATATATATATATATATATATATATATATATATATATATATATATACTTCTCCTGTGGGCAAAGGCCAGGACGCCTACCAAATTCCACCAGAGTTGGAGAGCATTCTGTAACTGGTCGCTAATAGCGGTTAAGTCTGGGGTCGGAGAGTTGGACAGAGAAAGGATGAGACTGTGTAGAAAGTCGTGTCGCACGAGTCCTCCTCAATGGAGGAGGAATGCGACGTGAGAGTTCAGAAGAGCAATCTCAGCTGTAATAGCAATAGTATAGAGAAAGTGATGCAAAAATTCGACGGGAAGTAAGAGACTGGAGAGAGTTAGTAAGAGCAGGAGAATTGATGAGACGAAAAGCCCTAGACCCCACCTTTTCGATAATAGTTGTATGTGTTGAACCACCCCAGATGCCAGAGGCGTACTCCATACCGGGGCGAACAACACCCCTATACAGAGCAAGCAACTGCATGGGGTGGCGTTAAAAAACCACGAAGGCGCCTCAGAACACCCAACCTCTTAGAAGCTTGTTTAGAAAGAGAAATAATGTGGTCTTTCCAAGAAACATCACGAGAAAAAGAAACTCCGAGAATATTGAGAACAGATGGAGGTTTGAGTTGAGTGTTTTCGAAGAAGATAATATAGTTGTGTGGAAGATTGTGTCGAGTAGAAAGATGGAGGAATTGAGTTTTTGAAGCATTGAAAACGACCATGTTTTCTCTGCCCCAATTTGAAATTCGAGAAATATCAGAGGTCAGTTGCTCTAAGGCCATCCTTCTTGAATCTATCAACTGCTGTTGGGAGGGACGTCTTTCAAATTGAAAGGAGTAATGAAGGGTGGAGTCATCGGAATTGGAGTGTATAGGAGAGGAAGTAATAGAGAGAACGTCATTGATGAAAATTAGAAAAAGAGTTGAAGAAAGAAAGAACACCACTATTTATAGATTTATAGGAAGAACAGGGGCCATCTACAACAGCTGCTATAGAGCGACCGGAAAGGAAATTAGAGAGAAAGTCACCGAGAGAAGGATAGATTCCGAAAGAGGGAAGTTTGGAAATCAAAGCTTTGTGCCAGACTCTATCGAAAGCTTTCGATATGTCTATCGCCACAGCGAAAGATTCACCAAAACCCCGAAGAGCGGAGGACCAAGAGTCAGAAAGTAGTGAAAGAAGATCACCAGTAGAATGTTCTTTACGAAAGCCATCCTGGCGATCAGAGATAAGATTGGAAGAATTGAGATGTTTCCAAATCGTCCTGTTAATGATAGATTCGAAAACTTTAGAAAGAACGGAGATTAAAGAAATAGGACGATAGTTAGAGGGTTGAGAGGGGTCCCCATTCTTCGGCACAGGTTGAATGAGCGCACGTTTCCAGCAAGAAGGGAAGGTAGAAGTAGAAAGACATGAATGAGGAAAATTACGGGAATAAATGATTAAATATTATCTCGGTTATATTACCTTAATTTTTAAAAAAAATATTTTTTAAATAATTATTTTTCAATCACTCTCAGATATTTAAGTACCCTGCGCCGCTAGAATCTAATAGATCAATTTTTAGAATACTTAAGTAGATAATTTGTTCTTAATTATCCTTTTAATATCACATTGCAGAATATTCATATCAAAATTTTCGAATAAATCAATCTATTTAATATTTTTTGTCTTTAAATTTCGTAAATTTTATATTTCTTGGATAATAAATCGGTGCAAATTAAGATTAAGGATTCGCAAGTTTAAAAATACTAAAATCAATCATATATATATATATATATATATATATATATATATATATATATATAATATATATATATAAATATATATATATATATATATATATATATATATATATATATATTATATATATATATATATATATATATATATATATATATATATATATATATATATATATATATATATATATATATATATATATATATATATATATATATATATATATATATATATATATATATATATATATATATATATATATATATATATATATAACATAACACCATAAAAAATTTATACTCTATAAACACCCTTACTTCAACCTAGGAGCCAAAAAAATTACTTTCGAAACCATAAAATCATAAAAGATAAAAAGAATAACAATTAGTTAAAACTTAATAACTTTTAAGGAATTGTGATGGCAGATACGTTTGAGAAACTAATGATTTTAAAAGACGTATTTATCAACATGACTATAGTCTGAGGTGTGGTGATCGTAACTCTGCGCTGCATCAGCATAGAGAAGAAAAAAATCACATAATCGATATGAGTTCGGCAAAGTTACTATTTTCTTGGCCAAAATAATGATAATAGAAAGTTTTTAGAATCTTTCATCATTAAAAATATTAATAATTTTAAACTGGTTCCCTAGTGAATTGAAAATTGATGATATTTTGAATAATTTAATAAAAGATGAGAAGTTTTACAAAAATATTTTGGAAAAACATTTTTATGCTAATTTTTGTACATAATTCCCCCCCCCAAAAAAAAAAAATAAATAAAAAAGTTTGAGTCTTCGTCTTGGAGTAGATATTTCAGTTCTCTTTCTTTACTTACCTTGAATAAAGATCTCCGGGTGTTTGAGGTCGAAAGCTCGGTTTTTAACATACTTATTAAGTTTTAACTAATTGTTATTTTTTATCTTGTTATGATTTAATCATTTTTAAAGTAATTTTTTGGCTCCTAGGTTGAAGTAAGGGTGTTTATAGAGTATATATATATATATATATATATATATATATATATATATATATATATATATATATATATATATATATATATATATATATATATATATATATATATATATATATATATATATATATATATATATATATATATATATATATATATATATATATATATATATATATATATATATATATATATATATATATATATATATATATATATATATATATATATATATATATATATATATATATATATATATATATATATATATATATATATATATATATATATATATATATATATATATATATATATATGTATATATATATATATATATATATATATATATATATATATATATATATATATATATATATATATATATATATATATATATATATATAT
>SEYY01020191.1:0-12500 GCA_009176605.1 Armadillidium nasatum
TATATATATATATATAATATAGAAAGCAAAACTAATTGTTTTATATAGTTTTATTAATTAATCTAAATTGGAACAAATTTTAAAGTTAAAGCTTCAGTTTAGGTTAAATTAGGTTAACACAGAATAAACAAATCTAATATTTCTAAGAGGATGGGTGTTCTGAGGTGCCTAAAGATATTATTCACAACCCCACTGGTACTTCCGATATATAGGGAAGGAAGTCTTTCTACTTATATATATATATATATATATATATATATTTATATATATTATATATATATATATATATATATATATATATATATATATATATATATATATATATATATATATATATATATATATATATATATATATATATATATATATATATATAATATATATATATATATATATATATATATATATATATATATATATATATATATGTATATATATATATATATATATATATATATATATATATATATATATATATATATATATATATATATATATATATATATATATATATATATATATATATATATATATTATATGAGATGGTTTCTCCAACACAACTCTTCTGGCAAAGAAGTTTGAGTTGATTTTAACTTATCAAACTATTCAGCTCTCGTCGATCTTTCTTAATTCTTTCTTTATCAAACTATATAATAATAACTTGTTTTTCCTTTTACTATCGTTATTACAATTGGCCCTGCTGCTCTTACTTCCCTTATCGTATACCACCCTTTATGAGGAGAGATAGTGAGATTCGTCTTTAATCACAGTCCCATATTTTCACTGTTTAACTATCAGACACTACACCCAACCACAATATATTCAATATACTCAACCACATATACTCAATCAGTAATGTCTAATCACTTTTCTTTCCTTAATTTTTTTCCTATTTTTACTTATTAGAAAACAAAATCAAAATACCTGTACTCTGGTTGATCAAACAAGGGTTTTTATATATATATATATATATATATATATATATATATATATATATATATATATATATATATATATATATATATATATATATATATATATATATATATATATATATATATATAATATATATATATATATATATATATATATATATATATATATATATATATATATATATATATATATATATATATATATATATATATATTATATATATACAAATCAGTAATGTCTAATCACTTTTCTTTCCTTAATTTTTTTCCTATTTTTACTTATTAGAAAACAAAATCAAAATACCTGTGTGTATATATATATATATATATATATATATATATATATATATATATATATATATATATATATATATATATATATATATATATATATATATATATATATATATATATATATATATATATATATATATATATATATATATATATATATATATATATATATATATATATATATATATATATATATATATATATATATATATAGAGGGTGGTGGAGGTGGTTCGTGTAGAAAAGCTGGAAGTAGAGGAAAACAGAGATGATTGCATAAGAGGAATAAGAGAGAAATGGAGAGAGGTATTGAGGAGTGAGGTGGAGGATGTTGAAGAGGAATGGAATAAATTGAAGATAGCTTTAGTGGAGGTTGCGAAAAGTGTGTGTGGGGTGAAGAAAATAGGGAATGGAAGGCGGAGAGGGAGTGAATGGTGGAATGAAGATTTGGAGAATATGGTGAAAAGAAAGAAGGACGCCTTTAACAGGTATCTGGGTACAAAGGAGGCACTGGATTGGGAGGAGTATAGGGAGAGGTGTAGGGAGGTGAAAAGAGAGGTCAAGAGGGCAAAAAGAAGAGTAGAAGAGGAGTGGGCCAGAAAGTTAGCAGAAAATTTTAAGGAAAGGAATAAAATGTTTTGGAATGAGGTAAATAGGGTGAGGAAAGGAAGGAAGAGAGGGGAGAGGGAGTGAAAGGGGAAGGTGGAGAAATATTACAGGGAGAGAAGGATGTTGGAGAAAGATGGAAAACGTATTTTAGTGAATTGTTGAACGAAGGGATAGAGATTAGTAATGGGGGAGGGTAGAAAATGATGGAGAAGCAGTTATCGAGGATCAGGAGATAAATATTAGTAAAGAGGAGGTGGAAGTAGCGGTGAGAAAGGTAAAGAAAGAAAAATCTGCAGGAATGGATGGTATATAGGGAGAGATGATAAAAGAAGGACCTAGAGAGTTGATTTACTGGTTGGTGAGATTGTTTAATGTGTGTTGGAGAGAAGGGAGAGTGCCTCAGGAGTGGCAGGACTCCTGCATTGTACCCATATACAAAGGAAAAGGTGATAAGATGGTGTGTAAAAATTATAGGGGTATTAGTCTGCTGAGCGTGATTGGAAAGATTTATGCGAAGGTGTTAGTGAGGAGAATGAAAGAATTGACAAGTGAGGGAATGGGTGAAGAACAAGGGGGTTTTAGGGAGGGTAGGGGGTGTGTGGACCAGGTATTCACACTGAGATTGATTACAGAGAAATTGCGTGAAAAAAATAAAATGGGGTATGTATGTTTTCTGGATTTAGAAAAAGCATATGATAGAGTATGCAGGAGAAAGCTATTCGAAATATTAATGGAAAGGGGGTTGAAAGGGAAATTACTGAAGGGGGTGAAAGCTTTTTATGCAAATTGTAGGTCAAGAGTGAGGGTGAAGAGAGAACTTTCGGATTGGTTTAGCATAGGAGTGGGATTGAGACAGGGGTGTGTTATGTCGCCATGGCTATTCAATCTATTGATGGATGGTGTAGTCAGGGAAATGGAGAGAGAAGGGAAGGGTATTAGGTTGAGTAATATGGAGGGTGAATGGGATGTGAATGTTTTACTTTTTGCAGATGATGCGGTGTTGGTGGCAGATTCTGAAGAAAAGTTGAGAACACTTGTGAGAGAGTTTGAAAAGAAATGTGTAAATATGAGATTGAAAGTCAATCCAGGGAAGAGTAAAGTTATGAGGATTGGAGGTGGGGATGAAGAGATGTGGAGGGAGGATTGGGGGGTGTAGAAGTGGGGGGAAGAAACTTGAGGAGGTGAATGAATTCAAATATCTAGGAATGTTGGTGGAAGGTAAGGGTGGGACGGAAAAAGAAATAAAGAATAGAGTGGTAGAGGGAATGAAAGTGTTGGGGGGTCTAAGAGAAGTATGGAAGAAAGGAAAATTTTCAAGAAAGAAATAAAGATAAGAATGTTTGAATGTATGTGTTTACCTTCTGTAATATATGGATGTGAAACATGGATGTTAAGTGCTCGAGCGAGGAAAAGTTTGAATGTCTTTGAGATGAAAGGTTTGAGAGCGGTATGTAAATTAAGAAGGATGGATAGGATTAGAAATGACAGAATAAGAGAGATGTGTAAATGGAAGAGGGGTTTAATTGCTAGAGCAGAGGAAGGTGTGCTAAAATGGTTTGGACATATGTGTAGAATGAATGAGGACAGAATGGTGGGCAAGGTACTTAGATCCGAGGTGGAAGGTGGTAGGGGGAGGGGAAGGCCAAAGTGGAGATGGATGGATGGAGTTAGAGAGATTTTGGGTGGAAGGAATTTGAGTTTAGAAGAGGGTAGAAGACTTGCGGAGGACAGAGTGAGATGGAGGGCGGTGGTGAAAGGGGTTGAAAGATAAGAATGGGTATGTTTGTAAGGGAATTATGGCGGGCACCACCCCACGAAAGTGGGAAGGGTGATGGCGAAATAAAATAAATAAATAAAATATAATATATAATATATATATATATATATATATATATATATATATATATATATATATATATATATATATATATATATATATATATATATATATATATATATATATATATATATATATACTGGCTTTACTTTGCTATAGAGAAAACGAATATTCTCCGTTGCTATTCAAAACGCGAGAATATTCTTCTTCATATATTTTTGTAGAGCATTTAATCTTTTCAGGTTTTGACATTTTATGCTGTGCTTTCGGTCTCAAAAATTGAGGAATGCTTAAAATTGGTTCTCTCTCTCTCTATGTCTATCTCTATCTATCTATCTATCTATCTATCCATCTATCTATCTATCTATATATCTATCTACCTATCTATCTATATATCAATCTCTTTTTCTCTCTTATTTATTTCTTATTCTCTCTTTCTCTTTCTCTCTCTATCCCTATTATATATATATATATATATATATATATATATATATATATATATATATATATATATATATATATATATATATATATATATATATATAATATATATATATATATATATATATATATATATATATATATATATATATATTGAGGCTTCGAGATCTTCTCCCTGATGTTGCAGAGTTGTTTGTAAAATTATGCTTGAAGAATGATATTGAACAAAGTTTAAAATATATTTTTTTTTTCCGTTATAATATTTCAGTATTTTTTCAAAGTAAATTAACAGAAATTTACTAAAATTATTTCTTTGTGAAGCAACACATCTTTTGATACAACGTACTTTCAGCAGTTTAATGGAAATTAAGTATTAAAAGAGAGAGAGAAGAGAGAGAGAGAGAGAGAGAGAGAGAGAGAGAGAGAGAGAGAGAGAGAGAGAGAGAGAGAGAGAGAGAGAGAGAGAGAGAGAGAGAGAGAAAAGAATTTAGATAGAGATAACTTCTGTTCAATAAAGGATGATTAAAAAATTGATTGATAAAATACTAAATAGAAGAAAGAGCATTAATAATGGAATAATATAGATCGTTAAAAGGAGATATAAGAAGAAGAGCAAAAAGAGATAGAGAGGATCATTATGAGAAGATGTCAGAGGTAGCTGAGAGGGCAACAGAGAAGGGAGAACTGAGCACTGTATATAACCTGACAAGAAGGATGAAAGAAAATTCAAGCAGAAAAAAATGTAAACGTAAGAGAAAAAGATGGAAAAATGATAAGCGATAAATAGAGGATTTCTAAGAGATGGGAAGAACATTTTAGAGAACTGTTTAGTGAAAAGAAAAAAGAGTCGAAGAGATAAGTGCAAAAGAGTGAGAAGAGGAGATGAAGATAATGATGATATATATAAATCCACGAACAAGAAAAGAAATAGCAGAAGCAGTTAAAAAAAATCCAAGTATTGAAAGGTATCTGGAATGAATGGGATAAAGACTTAAATAATGAAAGAAGGTATCGAGAGCATTATTGCTGAAGTGGAGGAACTATACAGGTTGATATGGGATAGGGAAGAGCTACCGAAGGATTGGAGAAAAGGGAAAATAATTAAATTATCAAAGAAGGGAGACCTATTCAAATGTGATAATTGGAGAGAAATATCACTCCTTTCAGTACCAGGGAAGATATTTACAAAAATAATAGTCAGTAGAATTAAAGAAATTGACAAAAGATTGAGAAAGGAACAGGCTGGTTTCTGACCAGATAGAAGCTGCACAGAGCAGTATTCATGCTACATTTTCTTCATATTTCTTCTTTCGTCTTAAAAGTTCCTTACCGTTTTAGTACAATAGTTAGATATAATCTTTTAGAAATACATTTACTTCACTTATATTCTTCTGATACAATTTTAAAGCAGGTCTTCGTTGATTAATTTTAACAACAGGGTCTAGTAATATCACAGGGATTTTGTTTCACTGTAAATGCAGAGTGCTTGGAGAGTAAGTTTTATTAAGCGGTGCGAGATAGCTTATGTGTATTGAATGCTCTTCGGAACCGACCCTTTAGTAAATCACACTTTAATAATAAAAAAAAATAGAAAAAATGGACGTCTGACAAGTGTTTGCTTGCACATACAGGAGATTGGTGAGAATGTGAGAAGAAGATATTTCGTCGAAGTCAAGTTAAATGAAGAATAGTTCTTTGCATGGTTCTAGAGGCTGGGAACACTTTTAACCAGTTTTTCTTTCCTCCCACCTATGATTGCAGGAATGTGAAAACTTTCTGCAGTCGACACCACCCTGCATCATACGGGATATGGTGCAGTGCATATATATATATATATATATATATATATATATATATATATATATATATATATATATATATATATATATATATATATATATATATATATATATATATATATATATATATATATATATATGCGTGTGTGTGTATGTGTGTGCGCAACATGAGTTATAAGAGTGTTTCTCATTAAATTTTTCTTTAGCACTCTTGCCTCTTTTTTTTTTCTTCTGCTGAATTGAATTTGGTTCCTCAGTGTGGCTCCATTTTCAATCTACATTTCAATCATTTATTACTTGTGGTTCATTGAAAAGCACTCGGATCCATTTCCTTTATCTCTCTCGTTCTTCTTACTTCATTATCATCATCATCGTCTTCGGAAATTATCTTCTTATTCTTTTCGATAAAATAAAATATTTCAGCACTTCCTTTTGTTTTGTTAAATACTTCTTCTTCTTCTTCTTCTTCTTCTTCTTCTTCTTCTTCTTCTTCTTCTTCTTCTTCTTCTTCTTCTTCTTCTTCTTCTTCTTCTTCTTCTTCTTCTTCTTCTTCTTCTTTCTTCTTCTTCTTTCTTCTTCTTTTCTTCTTCTTGTTTCTTCTTCTTCTTCATTTTTTCTTCTTCTCTCTTCTTCTTCTTCTTCTTCTTCTTCTTCTTCTTCTTCTTCTTCTTCTTCTTCTTCTTCTTCTTCTTCTTCTTCTTCTTCTTCTTATTCTATAAAGTAAAAAAATCATTATTACCATCTTTTTCATCATTTTTTTCCAGCTTCTCGTCTTTCTTTTTGTTGATTTTTCTCTTATCTTCTTCAGATACCCTCCCTCATTAATTATTTTTTCTTCTCTCTCCTCATCTTTTTTTCCTTTTTTATCCTCACCATCCCCTTTATAGTCCTTATCTCATCATGGTCTTCTTTTCTCCATCTTCCTCTTTGTCGTTTCTGTCTCATCATCTTTCAACTCATCGTCTGAGTCCCGAAAATTAAAACGTTTGATCATCTTTAAATACGAGAATGCCAGATGAGACCCACAATTAGATTCTTTTTTTTCAATTCTTTTTATTTCTGTTCTTGTTTAACAAAAAGAAGAAATCAGTTGTCAAGAGTTTCATTAATATGTTTCTATACCATGACTAATGATATATATATATATATATATATATATATATATATATATATATATATATATATATATATATATATATATATATATATATATATATATATATATATATATATATATATATATAATATATATATATATATATATATATATATATATATATATATATATATATATACTATATAGTAAATAACAAATATATCCTTTCTAATTCCTTTCTATAAAGAAAGGTTAAAAACTCGGTTTTTTGCCGCTCAACATAGAAAGAAATTTGACCGATTTTTTTCGCTATATGAATAAATATGAAGGCATCAAGTGCCTTCCTATTTTATTCTAAAAATAGTAAAAAATTATTTACACATATGGCAACGCTGCACCATATGTTCTAAATGATTATCCTTTCATTACTTCGTATTGCTACGCCATCTATTGCTAAGAAATTAAGATACTAACTCTGACGCTATAAATCATTTGAAATTGAGTCTTGCTGGAAAGTATTCGAACCATCGTCATTTGAATTGATAAATTGAGAAGTTCAAAGTCCAGAATCATATTGATCGCTCCACACAGTTGAACAAATTTTCGTCTTAAAAAATTTTCTTTTATATACGTGTAAATTGATTTTTCGATAGTTTAAATTTATTTAATTATCATATTTATTTTAATTATAAAGTTGGTTTTTCCAGAGTACTGAAAGTTTTCCACTCATCATCACCACCACTCACGAGTCGAGGGGTACATGTGCCGGAAAGGCAATGGACGAAAACCATAAAACCGCTCTAATTCCTCTTTATTTCAGCTCTAGTGTCTTTTGAATTCTGAATAATCTTTATAATTATGCTCTAAGAAACAGAGAAATATGAGAAATTAGACTAAGCCTTTCTTTTTTTTCTTTTTCTGTAGAAAGGAATTATTGATACAAGACTAAATTTATTTTCCGCAATATATATATATATATATATATATATATATATATATATATATATATATATATATATATATATATATATATATATATATATATATATATATATATATATATATATATATATATATATATATATATATATATTATATATATATATATATATATATATATATATATATATATATATATATATATATATATATATATATATATATATATATATATATATATATATAGTATATATATATATATATGTATTTATTAATAGGATTTCAACTTTTTCAATTTATCTATTTAGTGTTGCAATTAAATACTGTTGGATATTCTTATTGTCAGTCTCTGGTTTATAAATTTCAATTTAAATATTTAATTTTTGTTTGAAATATCACATGATTAATTTAAAGATAAAAATACATTATTGAAGTAGAGTTTCTTTTAATCAATTCAAAAATGTTGTATTATTACCAACATTTTTCAATGTACCTTTCTCAAGGGAATTTGAGAGTGAAAATAAAGAAGAATAGAAAACAAACAAACAAAGAGAGAGACAGAGACAGAGACAGACACACACAGATACAGAGACAAACAGAGACAGACACACACAGATACAGAGACAGACAGAGACAGAGACACACACAGAAACAGAGACAAAGACCCACACACACAGAAACAGAGACAGAGACCCATACACACAGAAACAGAGACAGAAACAGACACACACACACACAGAGATAGACACAGAGAGAGATACAAACAGAGAGAGATACATAGAAGTATCGAAGTTGCAAATGAATTCTGCATACCTATCAAGCCCTGTGTTTGATAAACTGGTCTAATTTACTTTCAACTACAAAAATGGCCTAATGTTTTCCTTTCATTTTCTTTCCATTCCGTTCACTTCACTTCATTTTTTTTTCTTTGATTCTAAAATTATGTTCTCATTCTTTGGATTGAATTCGCCTTTTTTGTCCATAAAATTTGCATAGCGTATTTGATTTAGTAACGGATTAACTTTGCCAAGTTTACGGGTTCGAGTCCAAGAGAAAAGCTCTCTAGGAATGTTCCTTTCACTGACGAAGTGGAAAAGATTTTAATAACAACCCTCTCCCTCAAAAAAAAAAAAAAAAAAAAAAAAGGAAATTTTTTTTGTTAAAATTCTGAAGGATGTAGAATAACGACCGATATTTTAGTTATTTATTTATTTATTTATTTACTTATTTATTTATTTATTTGTTTTTACAGAATATTTCATGAGTGAACATTGTAATTTTAGGACTCGTTGACTTAGTAGTAAAACTACGATTAAATAGAAAGTAAATTTTTCATATAGGAATCGAATTCAATTTTAATTATCCTACATTAATTCAAATATTTCTATCAAAATTGCTAGAGCGTTAAAATATCCTTTATCCATATCAACCAATAAATTTCTACACTTAAATTAATTCCCGTATAACCTATCGAGCCCTAGTTTGATAAATTGGTCTAATTTACTTTTAAATACAAAAATGGCCTAATCCCTGATATCTAACCGTAAACATTATGTGAGTTAAAGTATTTATGATTTAACACCTTGAAAATAAGAAACAAAATCTCAAGAAATAGAAACACACATAAACGCACACACACGCATAAACACGCAAAAAAATTCGATTCTTTCTTAGTATAGGAATAGTTTTCATTTAAGAAAGTGAAAAATGGAAAGTGAAATACAAGAGCATTTGATTGGCAAGTCCGACGACTGCAAAATACAAAATCGAGTTTTATTTGATATATATATATATATATATATATATATATATATATATATATATATATATATATTATATATATATATATATATATATATATATATATATATATATATATATATATATATATATATATATATATATATATATATATATATATATATATATATATATATATATATATATATATATATATATATATATATATATATATATATATATATATATATATATATATATATATATATATGACAGGGTAGGCAATAGGTAGCTATACATAGGGGAAATACAATACGACTTATGAGAAAACGAGTATGATCAAAACAATTGCCATTTTTTCCAAAAGAGAAATAAATACGTATTCGTCACTGGTAATGAACAGAATTAGAATAACTATAATTATTCTTGTAATTGTTTTTCCAAAACTTTGCTCCAGATAATTTGTCTAGTAGCTTTCCTAATATACAAGGGCCTTCATGTCTCTCCAAAGGAAAAGATCAAGGGTGGGAGAGGGATCTGGGAGGCTACTCCACAAGACCACTCCGACCAGTCGAAGAATTCAGAAACCTATGAACCAGACACTGACACACTTGAATACCATAAGGAGATGGAGCCTCATCTTTCTGGAAGTAAGATGGAAAGTCGTCATCTTCTTTTAGAAGGGATTGGAAAATCGTTTCTCGCAATATGTTAAGATGCTTGTCTGAAATAAAGATTACCTGTGATTGTAACAGTCCAATAATTCTGTTACCCCATAACCCAGCCCACACCATCCATTTACCTTGCATCTTTGTTTAACTTATCCAATGAGGGTTGGCATTACTCCAATATTGTACTTTTGGCCGATTATCTTTTCCATTGGAAAAAAAATTGATTCATCGGTAAACAAGACCTTAGATGAAACGTTTAAATTATTGTTCAGAATTCCATCCGCCTTTCTGGGTCGTCTTCACACATATACTACGTAGAAAAGTTCCTCTACTAGAATAGGATAATGCCCGTTAGATGTGAACTTTTTATTAAAAAAAAAAAAAAAAATATCCTACGTCAAATGACTATAGTCATTTTAAGAGCTACTCGTAGAAAATTGCTTTTTATTAAATAAATAATGAAGGCGGGAAAAGGATAATGAATCTCTATTTAATTATCCTCTTATAATAGGAGAGCTTAATGTAAAGCAATTAAAATTTAAAATTTTGTGCTTTTAATTTCTTAAATAGGAAAATACAATTTAGATTTATTATGAAGGAATGCTTTTATCTATTAACAAAGAATTGGATTTAAAAAGAAGTACATACACTTCAAATATTGTCCTAACGAATCGTTGGGACAAGTAGCAAAAAAATGTCACAGTAAAATTTTCAATAGAGAAAAGACATGTTAAGCCTAAGAAAGTCGCTTCAACGATTTATTTTCTTATTAGAAAAATTTTTTGTGACATTTTTGCCTCTTGTCCCAACGATTCGTTAGGACAATTTTTGCACTTCAAAATGTCATATTCATTGAAAATGAAGTTGTATTTTGGTGTATATTTTATGAAATAACCATTCCTAGCCTGCAATAGAAAATATCAGGCTAATAACAATTGCACTCATGAAAAAAAAAGATATATAACTCATGATATATAACTGTATGCTGTTCACTACATACGACCTTCTGTAATAACAAACACAATATAAGAACAAATAAAAAAGTACATTTCCGAACATATTTATACCTTGAGGGAATCTTTCTTCTTATTAAGTGTAGATTAATTAATATTAGGTATAAAAAGTGTATAATTGAAGTTTAAAGAATACATTGTCTTTCGTATTATATAAAATAATAATTATTTTTTATAGTCATGAGTACTTACTTCATGGTTTCGTAAATATTAATGGAAAAAAAAGACTGCAATAATAATAATAATTTTTTTTTATTTTTTTTTTTTAATGAATGCTTTTAAAAATCTGCTATTTACATTTTTTACATTACACGAAATTTGTTTTTGGATATTTTTTTACGCCTTTAGAACCTTTCAGAGTGAAACTTCTTTGTACAGAGAAGCTGTTAACATATTTCAAAGCTTTCTTTTCTATTAATAAACTTCTTGCTTTAAATGCTCCATTTTTAAAACCTTTGATTTTATGGTTCCAGTGAACTTATTTTAATAATTAGATATTATTTTATGGAGGAAACAATAAAATTTTATATTATTATAGGCAGTAATATATATATATATATATATATATATATATATATATATATATATATATATATATATATATATATATATATATATATATATATATATATATATATATATATATATATATATATATATATATATAGGGATTGGAGCGATACCAAAATTTTTTACGATACCGATACCGATACCGATACCTAAAAATTACCAGATACCGATACCGATACCGATACCGGTACGAAAAATATGCCGATACTACTACGATACCGATACCGATACCGATACTTTACTCTTATCCAAAAATTTTTTGCCGATACCGATACCGATACTGAAAAGGTCGATACCGATACCGATACCATACCGGTATCGGAAAAATATGCCGATACTTGCCGATACCGATACCGATACCGATACTTCACTCCATCCCATATAATAATATATATATATATATATATATATATATATATATATATATATATTAATATATATATATATATATATATATATATATATATATATATATATATATATATATATATATATATATATATATATATATATATATATATATATATATATATATATATATATATATATATATATATA
>SEYY01020191.1:17500-20000 GCA_009176605.1 Armadillidium nasatum
TTGAAACTAAAAAATAGATTTAATAATAACAGTTCTATGTTAACTTTTTACTATAAAATATAGCTAAGAAAATTTTCTGAACAAAATAATGATACAACGCTGGAACAAAAAATATCACTTTTTAAAAAAAAAAAAGTAAATTATACTGTAAAGATAAAAGGGACCTTAAGTAGTACAGGTAACAATTTATATTTTGTAAATAATAGGTAACCAGCCCTATCAAATTGTAATTAAAAATAGGTAAATTATCTAGAAAAAAAATTCTAAAGAATTTAAGCAAAAAATTTTGTGAAGCTCAAAAGCCTAAAAATATAAACAGTAACTTTATAACTTACAAAATATAGATTGGTAGTACGTGTAAATCGTAAAAACCGAATAGAAAGGGGGGTCTTTCAAATTGAATGGAGTAATGAAGGGAAGAGTCATTAGCATAGGAATGGATTCTTGATGAAATAATTGAGAGAAGGTCATTAATGAAAAGTATAAAAAGAGTTGGAGACAGAACAGATCCCTGAGGAACACCACTATTGATAGATTTAAAGGATGAACGGTTGCTGTCTACATCAGCTGCTATAAAACGACCAAAAAGAAAATCAGAGAGGATAGATTGCGAGAGAGGAAAGTTTAGAAATTAAAGCTTTGTGCATCAATCAATCGAAGGCTTTCTATATGTCCTGCGCGACAGCAAAAGATTTACCAAAATGCCGAAAAGCGGATAACCAAGATTTAGAGAGTAGTGGGAGATGGGGACGAAAAAAAGTACAAATTTTGAGAACCACAGTCGGGATATCATCAGGATCGAACACCTTCTTAGTGTTAAGCTAGAGAGAGCAGAAATGACGTCTTTAGAATAAATTACAATTTAGGCGTAAATGAGTTGGAAAGGGTTGAAGGAGAAGGCATAGCTCCGAAATCGTCTAAAGTTGAATTAGAGGTAAAAGTTTGAGAGAATAGTTCAGCTTTAGAGAACATAAAATGGCAGTTGTTCCGTCAGAAGATACAGAAGGAGAGAAACAGGACGAAGTAGAATTTGAGTTGACATTTTTTTGAAAAAAAACAGAAAGAGCGTGATTAAGAAGAACTATAAAGATTATTTCATTTTGTACTGAAAAATGATATTTTGGTATTACAAAGAGTAGATTTTGCGCGATTAATGGATTAAATGTAATTTTCATGAGTTTCTGGAATTTGAAGACGACTTAAATTTCTGAAGGCAACACCCCTGCTGTGAATAGCACTAGAAAAAGCAGAGATAAACCAAAGTTTGCAAAGTTTAGAGGGGAAAGATTATGGATTGTAAGCCTTCATGCCACAGAAATTGGCTCAGTAATGTGTTCTGCACATTCCGAAAAGAGACCTATCCCACGGAAACGATAATCATTCCACGGGATATCAAAAAAAGTGCGACAGCAAGTCCAACCAGATTGTCCGGTAAAATGCTACAAACGTTTCCTCCCAAATAGGCGGTGGTCTTCTTGTGGAAGACTTGAGAAGATAGAAGAAAACACAGAGTTTAAAAGGTAATCGTAGGAACCCAGAGGAATACAGAGTTTAACAGGATAAGGAGAAGGATTAGAAGTTAGAAAAAGGTCTAGAACGTTGGGTTCATCTCCGAGGCTATCAGGAATGCTAGTAGGGAGTTGCACCAACTGTTTACTACTTTAGTACTGACATTGATTTAGGAAAAAAGTGTGCATTATCGAAAAGTTTAAGCTTTATTAAAAAGAATTATTAATATATTTGGGGTTATGATATATATATATATATATATATATATATATATATATATATATATATATATATATATATATATATTATATATATATATATATATATATATATATATATATATATATATATATATATATATATATATATATATATATTATATATATATATATATATATATATATATATATATATATATATATATATATATATATATATATATATATATATATATATATATATATATATATATATATATATATATATACTTCTATTTATTGGTGATATTATTGAGTATTGAAAATTCATTTGTTTTAAAGACTTTGACAAATGAATTCTCCAAAATTTGCCAAACAAATTGCTCGGATGTTCGGTAATGACTATATATACCTTGCATATATATATAATATATATATATATATATATATATATATATATATATATATATATATATATATATATATATATATATATATATATATATATATATAATATATATTATAAAATTAAAAAAAAAAAAAAATAATTATTATTATTATTATTATTATTATTATTATTATTATTATTATTATTACTATTATTATAATTAATTTTAATATTTTTAGTATTAAAATATAATAGTATCATTATTATTATTATTATTATTATTATTATTTTTATTATGATTATTATTATTATTGTTACTATTTATTATTATTATTATTATTATTATTATTATTATTATTATTATTATTATTATTATTATTATTATTATTATTATTATTATTATTAT
>SEYY01020191.1:35000-37500 GCA_009176605.1 Armadillidium nasatum
GCCCCGGTCGGTCCCTATATATATAATATATATACTATATATTAATATATATATTATATATATATATAATATATATATATATGTAAATCCCTTCTCTTTATTATTCTGCAGCTGTTCATGGGGAACACGATAATTTTAATTGTTTTCTCCATTGAGTAACTGTTAAACTACCGATTTTCAACCGATGAGTTGCGATCCCCAAGGAAATAGGATTCATGATAGGATATTCCTAGGATAAATGGTTCAATGAACTTTTGATGTTCGATGTTGTTTTGAAATGAATACTGTTTCAAATATTAAATGTTTTTTTTTTTATGTCGAATTGACTATTAAAACTAGATTAAAATATATTTTAAAATATATTCTTCCGATGGTTTATTGTGTTTATACTTTTAAATCTGAAAGAAATATATTTTTTGAAGATTTGGAGTCAAACAACCAAGATTTATTCAGGTTAAAATGTTCCAGTTTGTTCAGTTCTAATTCCTAAATAATTATTATTAAAATATTTATCATTTTTAGATGCATTATATGCATAAAATATATCATTATACTCATAAATAGTTTGAATTAATATAAACATAATAATAATAATAATAATAATAATAATAATAATAATAATAATAATAATAATAATAAATATAACAAAATAATAAAAATAAAAATATGATAATAATACTAATAATAAAAGTAAAAATTAATAATAAAATATAATTAACAAAATAATAATAATAATAATATAATATAATAATATAATAATAATAAAAATAACAATAATAGTTTTAATAAGAATAATAATTAATAATAATAATAATAATAATAATAATAATAATAATAATAATAATAATAAAAATAATAATAATAATAATACTATTTCATTCTAAATTTTACCTAAAGGGAGGAATTTTACAATGAAAATTGTTTTAAAAATTGAAGTACATAATTGCATTGCTCAATATTAATCAAAATATCAAATTATCAATTTACCTCCATAGAAATCTTATCAACCAATAAGGTTAATTTGATTAATTTTTTTAATAATTAAATTTCGCATTTTTGTAATAAAAATAAAATTAAATTAAACACAAAAATAATTACATTCCTAATTTCTTATTATAATTGCTACAAATTAGAAAATTAATTACTATATTAATAAATAATTATGAAGATGATAGTAATAATAATAATAATAATAATAATAATAATAATAATAGACGAAAATAATAATCATTATAATAAAATGATAACATTAATAATAATAAAAGTAATAATTATTAATTTAGTAATAGTAAAAGTACCAATAGCGATAAAATAACTAATTATAAACAGCGTAATTATAATAATAATAATAATAATAATAATAATAATAATAATAATAATAATAATAATAATAATAATAATAATAAAAGAATAATAATAATAATTATAATATATAATAATAATAATAATAATAATAATAATAATAATAATAATAATAATAATAATAATAATTCCAATTACAATAATATGATCAGGAATAAAATTTACACCCCAAGTTTAAGTGCATGATAAATGATAAAAATTAGGACGAAAATATTTCAACAAACTGAGAAAACGTTGTAAATTTTAATGCATTTATTATATGCTTTAAATTTTTTTTAATTAATCTTTTTAATTAATTTAGTTTTTAAATTAATTTAAAATATGCTTTAGTTTTTTTAATTATTATTTTTTTTACATTTATTAGAAAATTTTAATTTAATTCTTTCGATTATTGCTTCAAGTATTATTTTTTCTATTAAAATTCCTTTCCATTTGGGCAAGTGGACGAGTACTGCCAATTATAGGAAGGATTTATACATTGATCTCACTCATAACTCAAATAAATTTATGGGCTGCAACTTTCTTTCTCTCTCTCTCTCTCTCTCTCTCTCTCTCTCTCTCTCTCTCTCTCTCTCTCTCTCTCTCTCTCTCTCTCTCTCTCTGTCTATCTCTTTCTCATTTTCTCTCTCTTTCTCTCTCTCACACACATACACACTCACAAGCACTCCTATACTCCCACTTATTTATTTATCTTTTTCAGACGTATTTTTTTTTTAAATTTATAATTTAACTGAAATCGATTTCTATAAAATTTTTAAAGGCAAAACTTTAAATGCTGGTAACCTCACTCACTTTTTCACTCTTATTCTCTAACTCTCTCTCTCTCTCTCTCTCTCTCTCTCTCTCTCTCTCTCTCTCTCTCTCTCTCTCTCTCTCTCTCTCTCTCTCTCTCTCTCTCTCTCTCTCTATCTTGTTTGTTTGTGTGTGTGTGACAAATAGACATTATTCATTTTCATATTTTCATTTTTTTTTATCCACTTTTTTTTATTTAATTACTTATTGCGATTTGTTATATATATATATATATATATATATATATATATATTATATATATATATATAATATATATATATATATATATATATATATTATATATATATATATATATATATAATTTAAGGCAATAATATTTACGAAA